>JAOEHY010008530.1:0-13428 GCA_025447955.1 Psilopsiagon aurifrons | reverse complement strand
TCCTTGTCTCTAAATTGGAGAGACATCAATTTGATAGGTGGACCACTCAGTGGATAAAGAACTGGCTGGATGGCCATATGAAAGAGTTCTGCTCAATGGCTCAATGTCCAGCTGGAGACCAGTGATGAGTGGTGTCCCTCAGGGATCGGTGTTGGGACTGGTCTTGTTCAACATCTTTGTCAGTGGGATGGGCAGTGAGGGTGCTGTCAGGAAGTTCGTCAATGACACCAAGCTGGGTGGTTCAGTTGATACGCTGGAGGAAAGGAATGCCACCCAGAGGGGCCTTGACACGCTTGCGAGGTGGCCTGATGCCATCCTGATGAAGTTTAACCATGCCAAGTGCAAGATCCTACACCTGGGTTGGAGAAATCCCAGACACAGCTACAGATTGGGCAGAGAAAAGATTGAGAGCAGCCCTGCAGAAAAGGACTTGGAGGTGTTGGTCGATTAAAAGATGAGCATGAGCTGGCTTCAGTGTGCACCCACAGCCCAGAAAGCCAACCGTATCCCAGATTACATCAAAAGGAGCATGACCAGCAGGTCGAGGGAGGTGATCCTTCCCCCCTACTCTGCTCTCGTGAGACCTCACTTGATGTATTGTGTGCAGTTCTGGTGTTCTCAACATCAAAAGGACATGGAAGTTTTGGAACAAGTCCAGAGGAGGGCCACGAGAATGATCAGGGGACTGGAGTACCTCCCGTATGAAGACAGGCTGAGAAAGTTGGGCCTTTTCAGCCTGAAGAAGATAAGGCTCTCTGGAGACCTCATAGCAGCCTTCCAATATCTGAAGCAGGCCTATAGGATTGCTGGGGAGGGACTCTTCATTAGGGACTGTAGTAAGAGGACAAGTGGTAACGGGTTTAAACTTAAACAGGGGAAGTTTAGATTGAATGTGAGGAATAAATTCTTAAGTGTAAGGGTGGTGAGGCACTGGAATGGGTTTCCCAGGGAAGCTGTGAATGCTCCATCCCTGGCAGTGTTCAAGGCCAGTTTGGACATAGCCTTGGATGGCATGGTTTAGTGGGAGGAGTCCTTACCCATGTCAGGGGGGTTGGAACTAGATGATCTTGAGGTCCTTTCCAAGCCTAACTGTTCTATGATTCTATGATTCCAAAGTAAAATGCCCCCCTCGTTTTTGGTTACATGTCTAAGAGTCTGTGTGCTTTTCAGTAGCCACTCTCAAAGGATTGCAAACATTGCATCTTGGATGCTGCATCGAAGGCTGCACTCTTAGGCCATCATAGGAAACATTATCTCATGCATTAAAGCTGTCCTCCCAAGTATGCAAGCTGAAGCAGTACCCAAAAGAATTACCCCAATAACCATTCCACAGATCTGAACTTTTAGCAGGCTTGTAAAAAGCATTAAGACATCAAGGCCTACACCAGGGATGAGGAACTTTATTTTTCCAGATGCTCCAGAAAAAGACAGTAAAAAGTCATGACATTGCAGCTACAGCAAAAATGCTTATTAACAAAGGTATCTTACTGCTCTTAATAAAGTTAGGTTGCCATCATCTTACTTTAATATTTACTCTTTTTTAGATAATTCTTACTGATGCATCCTCTATGACACTTGTGAAAACTTCATAATTCCTTTTTTAGGAACAGCTTATTTATTAAATTAGTTATTTGGGATAACCGAAAATAAAAATTGTTACTGTTAGAAAATAAAATTCTTATTCATCTGAGAAAATAACATGATTTTTTTTTTACATAATGTCTCTATTTTTAATTTTACATAACATGTAACTTAACTTTCAAGACACTCAGTTTGTCTTCCTGATTTCCTATTCATTGCTCATTCTTCTCTCCCCCTGATGGCAACAATATCCAGCTTTCAATTTTTTCAGCTGTCAAAAATTCTTCAATGAGCAGCTCTCATTATTTTAATATCAGTTTCTAACTCACTTGCATGTCATGCTAGGGACTTTCTGTAGCTCCAGTCTTACCTCTAGCACGCACAGAGTTCTTCTGAATTGCATTTATCTTTTTACACTGAGAGGAGACCCTTTTAAAGTAACAGATCTTAAGCTGTTGTCACTGTATGCTGAGAATGGAATCTGTAAGCTGCATGCGACAATATTAGTTTCATAATAAGTGCAAGTGCATGAGGAGATGAGTGTTCTTTAAAATCAACTAGAATTTCTGCAGCTTCACCAGCTCACATTGTTTCCTATAATGCTATTCATACATTTGCTCTCACACTTCTGTAGTACAGATGAGAAAACAGGGCATAGCTTAAACAAAAGTGTGTTTCCTTCCTTTTAGCCTGCATTTATCCATGCTAAAATAGTTATAAAATCGATGCTGCTAAGTTTCAATCCTTTAACTGACTTTCGCACCTCTTGTTTGCTTGTCCTTTTGATTCCTAGACCCTGTTAACAGCAGTGAAGGTCTGTGTGTGCACCAGCAATTCCCTGTGGAGACAAACTTGCCATCTCCATTATCTAAGAGCCTCAGTACATGTCTAATGTGCTTGGCTTGCTAAGGGGTTGATGATGAAGCACTGAAGCTGCCTCTTTAAGTGAAATGCACACTAATTAAATTAAGTATCAGTGGTGCCATGTTATTGCTTTACTTTTTGATCTTTAAGCTGCAAATTACGTTTCCATCCCATCAACTCATTTGCTTTTGAGACATGGTTAGTTCACCAACTGCATTATACAAATAATATGAACACTCTTTACAAAGAATTCTATAATTTATCACTGTTTTACACTTCATTAAACAAAAAAATGAAACAAATTTTATTTGAGACAGAGTATGGTTTTAATGCTGAAAATTTTATATAGCAATTTAAAATGTTCTCAAACACATCTGCCAAAGATGTTAAATAGCTAATTATAATTTTCCCCCTACAAAATATGATAATGTGGTGATAAAACGTGCCTTCAGAAGCATTTGTAGGAAGTAGTCAACAATAAACATAGAAGTTGAAAGGTCTGAATTTACCAGATGATGTTTCTTTCCTTCTTTCTTAATGGTGCAAGAAAAGCATGAGGTTGTGATGTTGGTTTTGCTTTTTTTTTTTTTGGTTGCTTTATCTTTTGTCAAGGTCATAAAGCTTGCACTTACAACTGTCAATCATTTTCTGGCACCTGCCTGAACACTTGTGTGCCTGCCAGGTTTTCTGTCACAGAGGTTTTAAGTGACACATATCTCCTCCCCTCTTTTACCCTATGTACATAACATAAACTTATAATTAAGAGACCCTGGAGAACCTTTGGATCTCATTTATTTTTCCTGAATAGTAATATATGAATTTTGATATTTTAGTAGTCAGTTCTGTCTAAACCATTTCATAGTACATAAGAAACCTAACCCTATGTAAGCTTAATTCACTGATGAAGTAGAAATGAGACTTAATTCTATGGCACTAGCTAAAAAAAAGCAAAATATAAAAACCAAACCAAAAGCAGCAAGGAAGAAAATCATTATAGAAGCTAAACACTAAAAAGTCCTTGGGAAAAAATTATACATCTCTGATCATATCTTATCTGAAGGGGGCCCATAGTGATCCCTGGGAGGGACTCTTCATTAGCGACTGTAGTGAGAGGACAAGGGGTAACAGGTTCAAACTTAAACAGGGGAAGTTTAGATGGGATATGAGGAAGAAACTCCTTAATGTAAGGGTGGTGAGGCACTGGAATGGGTTGCATAGGGAAGTTGTGAATGCTCCATCCCTGGCGGCGTTCAAGGCCAGATTGGACAGAGCCTTGGGTGACATGGTTTAGTGTGAGGGGTCCCTGCCTATGGCAGGGGCATTGGAACTACTTGAACTTTAAATCCTTTCCAACCCTAACTATTCTATAATTCTATGATTCTATGATCAGCATGATATGAGCAGTATGATTTTGGAATATTAATCATATTTACAAATACATATATTCTTTAGCATGTTTTTAAGTAGTACTTGGACAAGATTGGACAAGACTTGGACAAGAAATTTAATAATAGATTTTAAAAGCTATGTTTTAGAAGATTATAGAATGGTTTGTGTTGGAAGGGACATTAAAGATCAAGCAGTTCCAACATCCCTGCCATGAGCAGGGACACCTTCCCTTAGACAGGTTGCTCAAAGCCTCATCCAACCTGGATTTGAATGCTGCCAGGGATAGGGCATCCACAGCTTCTCTTGGCAACCTGGGCCAGTGTCTCACTACCCTCATAGTAAAGAATTCTTTCTAAATGTCTATTCTAAATCTTGGCTTTTTCAGTCTAAGGCCATTCCCCCTTCTCCTATCCCTACGTGCCTTTGTAAAAAGCCCCTCTACAGGTTTCCTGTAGGCTTCCTTTAGGTACTGGGAGGCTGCTTTGTGGTGTCCCTAAAACCTTCCGCTCTCCAGGTTATCTAAGTTATATCAGTGTTGTTGAAGATCAGAAGAGAGAGAGAGATGGCCTAAAGCCAACTTTGTGATCAGTATTTGCTGTCTCTGTTCCGATTATACCAGTTTCAATCTTTACATATGGTCCACAAATTGCCTTAAACTATACAATACTCTGTCTTTTCTCTGTCTGGCATAAGATAGTTGGACAGGTAGCATATTGTGTTACCAGAGTCAGGTGACCTGGAAAGTAAAGAACAGCTTAATTTATGCTAGAGAAGATTTAAGCTTATCAGCATGATAAATAAGAGCTAAAAATAGCAGAGGCTCTTTTAGGGAACTGGATGAAGTCCTGAAAGAAAACTTCATTAAATACAAAATCTCATTAAGAATCCTGTGTTACTTGCTTTTCTACAAGGACAGAATGGCCCCACTAGATTTCTTTATCAGGATTTGTGCCTTTTATGTTTTGGTTGTTTTTTTTTTTTTTTTTTTTCCTTAGGGTAAAAAGTATGTGGTCACTGTAGTGGTTTTATTTTTCATTTCTTTTATTTATTGTTAATGGATGGACTTGGCTGTGCATTTGAATTACAGTTTGTGTCAGCAATAGGTATGAGTGTAAAATAAAAAATCGTGCAAGCTCTGCAGTTCCTGTACCAGGTTTTATCTTGAAGAAACTCAACCTCCAAGATCACAGACTCTGCACACATAAAAAAGAAAATTGCAGTGTAGCTTCCTGAAATATGTTTTAAACTGTCTGGCAATGGAGTGGGGAGGAAGGGTAAAGGAGTCCAAGAAATGGAAATAAATAATTTTACTCTATTTTTTGTATTAAGTAATACTAAACTTACCATGAAGAGCTTTGGCTTAACAAATCATCACTAGTGATATAAGCTCAAAGCTACTAAAGATGCCCACTGAAATAAAATTACAAAGATGTGTCAATATTTTCTTGGCTCAGGGTCCAGAAAAACTCATTTATGTCTGGACTCAATGATCTTGAAGGTCTTTTCCAACCTAAATAGTTCTGCAGTTCTATCATTCGTGGGTGAAACCGCTAACACTAGGAAAAAATGTTTCTTTTTTTCCAGTGAGGAGAATGGGGAAATTCAGTCGAGGATGAGAATGTGGGAAGAGGATGAGCACTTCTTTAGGGCCTGCACAGAAAAGACTGTGGGAAAAGATTTGAAATATGAGCAACAGTAGAAAAAAGGTGCTCCTTCCTCACAAAGCCTTTTTACTTGAGGGGTTACTGAGACAGAGAAATGCCAAGGTAGAAGCAAAATGGAAAAAAATTCCTATAATAGCTGTGAAGTGATTACGCTGCAAGGACTTAACAACAAATACCACTAATTTTTTGTTTATGCTTTTATTATCCATCTTTAGGTATATGGACTATAAACACGATTTGTTTAGTCATCCATCTGGTATGACAAATGCTGAGCATGATCAATAAATGCAATGACGCATTTGTGTAGCAAGCTAAATATTAAGCAATTTCATAATTAATAGTTTAAATAAACCCAGCTCAAATCAACTTATCTAGTGCAGCTTAGACACTTACAGAAAAAAGCAGATAATATTTCTTTTTTTTTGGAGAAAAACAGTGGTTTGTCAATATCTCAGATACTTTATAAGCAATTGTCAGTAATTAATAGTAATAGAGCTTATGAACTGAAATAATAGTAATGTGTTAAAGCCTCTTTATATCATAACAAGGATAAAGAGCAGATACATGAGTGAATGATTCACAGCAGCAACACTTAAGCAAGCTCTCAAGAAATAGACCAGAGTGTGAACAATTACTGGTTGTTCCATTTACCTACCACCACTCCCAAAAATAACAATATTTCCATTAGACACAGCCAGCAGCTGCACATGTTGATGGGCCCCAGCACAATTACATTATTTCCCCAGTTCTCTGTCAACCTTTTAACATGCTTTAAGTTCCTTCTCTATATCTCCACAGCTAGGAGCTCTCTTGTTTTAGATGAGCTGGTGCAATTGCAGGGATATGTTTTTTTTTTTTTTTATGGAGACTGATCAAGGGATGGCAGAGGGAGCATTCCTACTGTTAAAGGGGTGAGTCAAAGCAGACTAATGGCACTGCATAGAGCAGGAGACTGAGGTCCAGAGATCTTGTATTTCCTGGGGTCCAAAGCCTTGTATTTCCTGCTCCCTTTTAAACTTTTTTTAAGAGGCAACCATCAGCGAATTACAGTAATCAGACAGTCCCTGAGCACTGCATGAGATGACTTGCAAAATTATTTGTCTGATTACTCAGTAAAAATAAGAGTGAGTAGGAGAACAAAATTAAACATACACAGTAAAACAAGACCTAAAGTGGCTGAAGCAGAAAATGAAAGTGCAGTTAGAGTCCATTGTAAATAAGGAGTGTGACAATACACAAATATTTTCTTCTCTGCTCATAAAGCACCAGTGATTTTGTTTTACATGATGAAGCATTTGTAGTTTTGATAAACCTCACCTTCAAGTATTTTAGGGCAACTAAAAAATTAGGGGGTTTTGAATACAAGTCTGTGCACCTATTTCCAAGGAACACATTTTGTTCTAAAATAAAAATTACATAGGAGAAGTAACAGTGTTTTGGAAAGTAGCTTATTACAAAGTTAAGTTACCAAAGGGAAAGAAGAACTATATTAGATGGATTACTATGAACCACAATCAATATAATAATAAGGTTCTGTGAGCTCTGGATGCTGACAGAGTCATAGTGTTGAATTTTCTGTCTGAATATCCTCAGCATAATCTCTCTAATTCATTTTATGAAACCACAGACAGATGTTTTTTTATAATATTGCTTCCTTCTACAAAGTTCCTGTTGCAAGATGAATAATTCGTTTCTAAATAAGTGCTTGTATTTGAAAGCTAGCAATCAAACAAAAATCAGAGTATTTTTTTATAATTATTTCTGCTGTTCTAGTGTTGAAATTTAAGGATAATCTGTGAAGTAGCATAGCAACATTGTTTTTCCACTTATGCTCTCCACTTTATATATGTGAATGCCAGTTACAGAACCTTAAACTGATCATTTCATTTTGGAACTAAACTCCTGATTCACCATTTGGTAAGAATTTAGATTTTATAAATCAACAGTTTCTTGGTTTCAGGATTCCATATGCTAATAACAATGTAACCAATATTCTCTTCTTCATTTACGAACAACACTATTAATTATAACAGCACAAAGAACTAAATTAGAAAAGCTGGTGGTAAGATTAAATTCCTACAAAGACTCTTACGTCTGCACCATCACACCATGAACAAGCTTAGGTAACAATGTATAAGATCACATTCAGAAATATTGGACTAGGAAAGTTACACAGATGTAATGTGATTTAATATCAGTTTTTCAGAATTGACTTTTCCCTTTCTGAGATTCTTTTTAAGCCTATAATAATCTATAAACAACAAAATTAAAAACTGATCTTCATAAGGCATTATCACTATAATTATTTAACATATTAGTTTAATAAAAAGGATTAAAATTAATATTTTAAAATATGAAAGAAGATACATAGCCCTTTCTGATTAATCTGATTTTAATGTGTGCTCAGATGGAATACAGAATATCATATGAGAGCCTCATTAATCTTAACAGATTGCTGATTATGCAGGTAGCAATCATTAGATGGCCCTATCTGACCTATTTCACTGTGTGCCATTGGCTGCAAGATCAGCCTGTATTCCATTAATGTCCATGGCTAAAACTTCTGCAACTGGAGTGCTGCAATATCAGATCCTTGGTTAACTAAATAAAGGATTACAATTTACAGAATTGTAAGCCAAGATTTTCAAAACAATTGCTTGTAGTCAGCCTGAATTCAATTCCCAAGAAAGCTCTCAGTGTTTCCAGATTTATAAAAGTTAAGCTACTGATTTCAGTGTAGAGTATTTTAAGAGAAGTCTAAGAAATTCAGTTCTGATAAACTGACTCATTCATCAACTTGGTAGAAAGACTAACCCAAAGCCTTTCACAAGACAGACAAATACAAATTTCTTGCATTAATTTCTTTTATCTTCATCCTTTTGTGGCTACATCCTGTTTTCCCCAAGTGCTGTCCTCCTTCAGCAGCTCAGGGAACTAAGATCAAGTGAACTCCAAGCCCTGCAAATGAGCTCTGGTGTCTTGCTGTATACATTCTTCAACTCATTAGAGCAAAATACAGTATGTAGCCCCATGGCATGCAAAGCTACAAGGAAACGCCAAGGAGAACATCACTTATTCCAATTTTTTAGCTTCCTTCTCACCTGTTGAGGGGAGCCACTGTGCACCTAGTTCCACTCCCTCAGAATTACAGAATTCTATGAACCTAGGAAGTGAGGCATGCATATCTTTGCTGGGCTAAATAGGATTTTTTTTGTCCTGGCTCTCTCTACATGGATAGTGCTTGGAGAAACTTGTTTGCCACTGCTGAAGGCTGAGAATAGAGCCATGAATAAAACACCTCTGTCTCTTTGGCCTGAAGTTCTGCTGCTCCTCCCTTAGTTGCCTCTACAGTATCCCATTTTTTTCTATTTTTACCTAATGACAGCCTTGCTTTACTCCTCCAAAACCCTAGATGAAACCCTGAGGTCTAATATTTACAATATATTTGTTTGGCTAGCCAATTCATTTCATGTTTTGATGTTTAGGAGACAGGAGTTCCTTTAAAATTCAAATTAAAGTGAGCTGAATATCATCTTCTGTCTTTTAGATCAAGGTGCTTTTGTATGCGCTCATGGTTTAAGCCCAGCAAAGAAACTCAGAACCACGCAGCAGCTTGCTCCCTCCTGTCCTTCCCACACCCACTCCCAGAGGGATGGAGAGGAGAATCGAAAGAATGCAACTCCCACAGGTTGAGATAAGAACAGTCCAGTAACTAAGGTATAACACAAACCACTCCTGCTAAACCATGAAAAAAAATGATAAGGGAAATAACAAGGGAAGAGAATGCAACCACTCACCGCCTCCTGATTGATACCCAGCCTGACCTGAGCAGTGATCTAGCCCTTCCAGGTAACTGCCCCCAGTTTATATACTGGGCATAACATGCTGTGCTATGGAATACCTCTTTGGCTAGTTTGGGTCAGGTCTTTGCTTCCTCCCAGCTTCCCCTCCTCCCCGGCAAAGCATGAGACTCCAAAAGTCCTTGGTCAGAGTAAACATTACTTAGCAGCAACTAAAAACGTTGGTGTTATCAGTGTTGCTCCCAGGCTGAAAGTGAAAACACAGCAGTGCACCAGCTACTAAGAAGGAGAAAAATGACTGCTACTGCTGAACCCAGGACATATGCTCAGTTTCAGAGTTTGTGCAGCTGCACTGCTTCGGTCTTATGTGATGTGAGAAAAGATGTGGCTCTGGACAATGTTTTAAGAGGAAACAGCACCACAATAATTTCACATTTTTATGAGATTTTCACCACAGCAGTTGCCATGCATATGAGCCTATAATTGATATCTGGGTGTGAACTGTATTCCGAAGAGCTTTGCTGATGAAACGTGTGAAATGCATAAAAAATAATGGAGCTCTCAAGAGTAGAAACAGGAATATCTGTTGACATGTTGAAGGAAAACACCCACAGACATATTACTTTATAGGCTATATTGGCAGAACTCAACAAGCATGAAAGTGAAACCAAAGAATCCTGCCTTCATTGCATGCTGATATAAAGCAAATAATCTCAATATATTTCTAAAAATAATACAGTAACTACTTCTAAACTCTTTGTTGACTCTGTGGGGCAGGGATCAGGAATCAGAGTTGCAGTGAGTGGTGTACAGCAAATTGTATGACTCTTTGCCCAACACCAAAGGTCATGCTTTTTTCCTTTTTAGAATATATCTCCCAATATCCATCATGCAGTTCCTGTGCACAGGGGAATTTATTTATCTGTTAAAGGAAGCAAAAAGTTTTTTGCAAACTGTCACAAAATGTTTTTTAATTAATTTCCAGTCCTAGATTTAGCTTTCAAAGTGTTCTGCCAGTTTAATCACGATAAGAAGGTTGTAAAACTGTTTATCCTTTGACAATAAACTCAGAAGTTCCGAGACTAAATGTTGCATTGTTTCCTGGTTGATACTTATACCATTGGTTTTATCTCCATTTTTTTTCCAAAAATTTCATGACATTAGGGTGCATAAAATTTAAAAAGAAAATTGCAGGCTTGCTGATGAAAGGGTGTGTGTAAAACATTTATATACCAAATCAGTTGCAGGGAATTGATGACTCAAATGCAATTAAATAGTCTTACATTTTAAACCAAAAACTGCTGACAATTTAATTAAATATGAATCATTAGATTAATGGATTCAGAATCATAAAGATCTTCTATGGCAAGTATCCTTAATCTATAACTTAAATAGGCAATCATAAGTTATGCTCAGAGATAGATATCCTTACCAATAAAGATAACCCTTTATTCAACTCATAAAGTGTTAACACCTGTTAAAACTATATATTGGCACATATTAATTTGTACTAATTGCTTACACATTGACAGAAACTGTTCTGTCCTTTCTTGTAGATACAAAACCCCTTATCCTGTTGAGCCATTTCCAGTCTAAAATTAGACATAAAATTCACAAATAACAACAAATGGAGAAATGGTAGGGGAAAGGATAACAGTTCATAGCTGAGATCATAGGATGGATTTATTATTTCTTCTCTCCATTGTTATCTTTCTTCCTTCCTTTGTTGTTGTTGTTGGGTTTTTTCGTTGTTGTGGTTAGTTGGGTTTGTGTTTTTCCCTTCTGGAATTCTCATAATCAAGCAAGGAAACAAAGCAAGCAGCCATAAATGACCCCCTACAGAAAGGGAGAAGTGTCTCTCATGATGGTCTTATGGTGGATACAGCCAAAATGTATGAGAATAATTCATATATTGGTGCACTTACAAGTTCTATGATATTTTAGTGTACACGCAAAAGAGGAAATAGAAGGATGAAAGTGACTTTTACATACTAACTATCAGGAAATCTGTTATAGTCTTAGTTATAAGACTATTGAATATTTCACAGGACTTTGATGATCACATAGACAATATTGCTATTAAAGATACCAATAAGTGATAGGATTAAAAATTAAATAGTGCCCAGAAACACTTTTGGATGACTTGAAAAAAAAAAAGATTCAATACAGTTACAAAAATTTTAAAATTCTTTACTCTGTCCGGAATAGCCTGAATAAAAAAAAAGGGAAACAAACAACTAGACAAAAGATCTGTTGAGAAGAATCTTAGGGTTATTGCTTCAGATCCTAAGCCGAACTTGAGCTATAATATCACATTCCAAAAAAAAAGACAATTTGAGCAAAAAAAGACAATATGAGTAAACCCGAGTTCTTTCTCTGAATTTGGTGACTTCACTTTTCCAGTTTTGCAAGTATTAACAATGCCTCAACTGGATCCTCTTGTGAAAGAAATGGGCAGTGAATGTTTTGAAAGATGCAAACCAGACAGATACAAGATAAGAACATCAATCAGTGAAAGACCCATGAGCCAAGACCCAGAAAAAAAGGTTAATCCAGTTTAAGAAAGAGGAGACTGGGAGAAGAATCAATAATAGCATTCAAATAATCAAAAGGGGCTATTAAAAAATATGTTTGTGATAAGGAATATGAAATATGTTGAGTTTAATTTTTATCAGATTTCAACTGGGTCAGAAATGAGAAAAAGAAAGGCTTTATAAAAACATTCTATAGATTTTTTGTGATACCAGTTGTAATGAAACACTGAAATGGTTTAGAGAAGTTGTGACGTGCCTGTCACTGGCTGCTTTGCAAAATCCTAGAGAATATCTCACAAGAATGAGACTTACTACTTTAAGGCATGGATTAGCACGGAACAAATGACATTTTAACCTCATTGCTTACAATTCTATGATTTCACGGTGCTTTTTCTACCTGGAAAAAATACTTCATTAAATATACATTCAAATATTCAGTAAGAAACTATGTGGGTTTTAGTAATCAAATAGCCTCAAGAATGGAATGAATTAGGAGAAAATGTAATAAGAAATGTTCAGAGACTTATGATACCAAGACAATAAAAACTCCCTGAGAAGTTAAAAGACTTTATTTCAATCTTTCAGAGGACCATGAGACTATCCAATGAGTTACTAAACTAATCCTTTCTAGAGTTCATTTTGCATATAATAAAGTTGAAGCAATCCCAGGCACAACTACAGGTTGGGCAGAGAAGAGATTTCCTCTATACAAATGCCTGTAGCATGGGGAACAAACGAGGAATTAGTGACGTGTGCACTCCTACGGGGATATGATATCGTAGGCATCACAGAAACATGGTGGGATTGCTCCTATGACTCCTATGTTGGAATGGAAGGTTACAGGCTCTTAAGGAAAGACAGGCCTGGCAGGCGGGGAAGGGGAGTTGCTATTTATGTTAGGGATAGGCTGGAGAGTATGGAACTCTTTCTGGGTACAGGTGAGCAGTCAACAGAGACTTTGTGGGTCAGGGTTAAAGGGAGAACAGCAATAGGAGACATTATTGTGGGGATCTGTTACAGACCACCTGACCAAGAGGACTCGGTCGATGAAGTGCTCTATAGAAGGATAGGAACAGCCTCATGTTCGCAGGCCCTTGCTCTCATGGGGTACTTTAACCAACCTGATGTTGGAGGGATGGTACTGCCCGGTACAAGCAATCCAGGAAGTTTCCCGATTGTGTGGAAGACAACTTCCTTCTGCAAGTAATAGAGGAGCTGAAAAGGAGAGGTGCCATGCTTGACCTTGTGCTCACCAAAAGGGAAGGGCTGGTTGGAAATGTGATGCTCCAGGGCAGCCTTGATTGCAGCAATCATGAGATGATCAAATTTGAGATCCTCAGGACAGTGAGAAGAGCATGCAGCAAGCTCATTGCCCTGGATTTCAAGAGGGCAGACTTTGGCCTCTTCAGGAGCCTGCTTAGGGAGGTTCCATAAAATATCCACTTAGAGGGCAGGGGAGCCCAAGACTGTTAGTTGATATTCAAGGATCACCTGCTGCATGCTCAGGAGCAATACATCCTGTCCTGGGTTCGGCAGTAGCAGTCGTTTTTCTCCTTCTTGGTAGCCAGTGTGGAGCTGTGTTGTTTTTTTTTTTTC
>JAOEHY010008528.1:30307-42355 GCA_025447955.1 Psilopsiagon aurifrons | reverse complement strand
AAACCGCGGCAGCTCTTTTAGGAGGGGGAGGTGAGTTAACAAACTGCGTGGCTGATTTACAGCTTAAACCACGACAGTACACTAGTTCTGTCTCCTGTTACATAAAAGCCACTGTGGTTGCCTAAGCTATCTAATACTCAGTTGCTTCAGAGTGTTTCTACCATCAGGCTTAATCAAGCCTACCGACATCATGATTCTACAGGTTTCAAGCTTGGGAGTAACAATTATACAGTATCCCATTGAAGATAATCTGACTGTAAAAATACGGTTTTGAGACTTCTGTGTTCAGTTCTGTCAACTATTCTGAAGCGGGCTAAGTAATTCCTTGTGTAGAAGGATGCAAACTGGGAGAAGCCCATGATAGGTTTTAGGAGTTCCAAGAAGAGTACAGTGAAATTTGGAATACTCTGGTAAAGGTCCTCTTCCACAGAGGACAGCAAAGTTAACTACTCTAAATCCAATGTATTATGGTTCCCACTCACTTAGTCTATTATCAAATTAATTTTGTGGTGGGCTTCACCTTGTCATAGTGCTACACCAGACTGTGCAATTAACATTTTTGTGTGACAGACAGTTGCTAGACAGCAGGGGGTAGTAGGAAAAAGCAGATAATTATATGCCTGGTCTGTGACCTGCACAACACAATTCTTTCTGTTAAAACTGATGACAGAATCAAACCAAAATTAAGGAAATACAATAGCAAAGTTTTGAACCATTCAGCATTAGAGGTTATTTAGTGCAAAAGTGTAAGTAGCTTGGAGGGGATTTAACTACGTAAAATAGAATGTTTTAAGTTGGGATGTTTCTTAGGGGAATGAATAAACCAAACAACACAAAGTATTAATTTGCATTTTCTAGATACTTATTTTTAAAGTTACCCTTAGCATTGCTGGATTTTTCCATGGTTAAATATTAATTTTAAAAAATTAGCACTTGTATACAATAGTCTTCATTAGGTCATGAAAAGTGATTAACTAAAGGATTATGTAAAAAGTTCTTCATAAACTAAGATGTGATTTAATAGATTTTACAGGGTAAAGATTTAAGATGTCATCATTTGCCCTAGACCAATAACAAATCTCAGTAAAAATGCTCAAATAATGTATTTAGTGAGTTATTCTTGCAGTCACACCAGCCTGGAAAGTCTCTGAACCGTATGAATTGCATGTTGCCAGCTCTTTAATACTTCAGAAATGGTAAAGATATCCTTTCATCACTTCCTATCCCTTTATTGGATGATATTAAATGCTGATACATTGCTGCAAACTTTGATTTGCATGACCTTGGTAACAAACTCACCCTTTGGAGAGTCACATAATTTAGTATGAATGACAATTTAGCCATAAATTGATATTTGAGAAGGGATACAAAGGCTCTCCTATTTAATTTTAAGTCTAGAGTAGCATGATACCTCAACCTTACTCTCCAAGAATCTCAGCTATCTCCCCCTTTCTGCTGCTTTATTTAAAAAACAAAACACTCCATTATAAATGTCTTTCTAGTGAAGCTGTTCTTAGATGGCAAATATAACCACAAATTCAGGTGAAAACATATGAGTAGATGGTTCTGAGTACACAATTGCAAATTGTATATTATGTATTTAGTATGTAGATTATGTCCTTAACATATGTATTATATATTTGTCATGTGCAGAAGCTGAAATATGTCAAAGCAGACCTTTAGGAAGCTTTGCATTGGGGGGTTGTCATGGGTTCGGCAGCAGCAGTTGTGTTTTTTCTCCTCCTCGGTAGCTGGTGCAGTGCTGTGTTTTTGACTTTTGGCCTGGGAACAGTGCTGATAACACCAATGTTTTGGTTACTGCTTAGAATATTTTGGTCTGGCCAAGGCCTTTCTGAGCCTCATGCTCTGCCAAGGAGGAGGGGAAGCCAGGAGGAAGCAGAGACAGGGCACCTGATTCAGAGTGATCAAAGAGGTATTCCATACCACAGCACGTCATGCCCAGGATGTAGAAATGAAGAGCAGAGACCTGGAAGGAGGTGGGGGGTTGGTTGCTTGATCAGGCTGGGTATACATGGTGAGCTGTTGTATTCTTTTCCCTTGTATTTCTCTTGTCATTATTATTATTGGTGGTAGCAGTAGTGGTTTGTGTTATACCTTAGTTACTAAACTGTTCTTATCTCAACCTGTGGGACTTGCATTCTTTTGATTCTCTTTCCCATCCCTCTGGGAGTTGGGGGGGAGAAAAAGGGGGGAGTGAGTGAGCAAACTGCGTGGCTGGTTTATGGCTTAAACCACAACAAGGTTTTACGAACATATTGTCACTTTTGAAGTTCTGCCCAAATGTGTTTGGTCTCTATTTTAAAAAGGTGGCTAAAATGCCTCATGTGCCCTTAATGTGTAGTGCTCCATATCATGATAGGTACTCACTAGTTTTTCTCAGCTTAAGTCAGAGAGAACTTCTTTCTTCTAAGTTTTTCTAGTGAATTACACTGGAGGGTTTTATTGAAATGCCAGGGTATTTAGGGCTAAATTATCCTACTTCATGCAGAGTTCTAATAAATGACTTTTTCACAGAACCTGTTGTGGTTAAAGAATGGGATTTGAAAGTTGCATAGTTACATGTGTAGATGCCATGTGGCATGCTGTGCTTTAATGCTGACCACTTTTTGTGTGAGCTTTTTTTTGACCCATGTTATTACTGTGAAAAAAACCCCATACTGCTCCAACCATCTAGCCAGTGGTTATTCAACATGAGTAGTTCTGAGATGTGTTCCTTGTTGCAAGAATCCACATTTCTTGAAAAAAAAAGCAGCAATGTACTGAGCCATAAGATGACCGAATAGAGGTTGGCTTTGTACCCTGCCAGACAGTCCCTTGTGTCCTTTGTTTCTTCAGTTGAGCTTTCCAGACACTAGTACTGGTACCTCTTCCTCCTGCTAATAGAAAACTAGACTAGAAAGGAGAGGTGGGAATTGACAACAGATACCTAGACATAAGTGTTGCTTTTGTATTAATGTTCAGAGTGACTATTTGGGTATTTCTCTTAAAATCTGAAAAGACAGGTCATGAATGAGTGAAAACTTACATTTATGACTGAAAGTAAAAAGGAAAAATGCCTCTGCTCTTTGATATCTTGCCTATTTCGCTGGTGTAAATTTTCACCAGATGAGTGCTCATGGAATAATGCCTTTCACACTTCTGAATGTGTTTCCCTTCTGTCCTGCAGCAATCCCTATGTGGCAGGAGAGAGCTCTTTTCTTTGCCAGAAATGTTACATTATGCCACTGCTGAAGTTTCAGTTCCTTTTGTTTAAAGATTAAGAACAAATTATTCTAATGTAAAAAAAACATTTTTTTACATGTTTATTTGTTTTATTACTTTTGGTAGTGAGGAATTCTGCTATAAATGTGAAAATCTTGTGGTTATTCAGTGCCATTGTAAAACAACCTTCTTTTTTTTTTTTTTTGTATGTTGAAAAATTGCACCAGTGGAAGGTTCCAATCTTCATGTTTGAAATTAATGAAAAAGTAACACTGAGATTGCTCAATTATTTGTACTATATAAAATACGACTAATTTTGCCACTTAGGTGTCTAATTTGATATGCATCTTGGCTTTAATTTGAAACTGCAAATTAGGAAAGAGAATACAAGATAATTCTTAAGTGTTAAGAATCCTTTTTAAGTCATATTTTGAGAAAATAAAGTCCAGTTTTCTCTGAAGTTAGTGGAACCATCTGGGCACAGTCTGACATGACTGCTTCAGACTATTCTTTGTGGGTTTTGTAAAAAGTGACATTGTTCATTGTAATTCAGAGATAGTCAAGATTTTTTAACAATGCAATTATAACATAATACTAGTGTGAAAATCTCAGCCTTGATAGCAATTTTCACTGCATTCCCATTAATTCAGTATTAATGACATTTTGATATGGCCTTGATAGTATAATCTTAATGCATTGTCATGTCTAATGAATTTTGAAGTAGGGCTGGAGTTCTGTATTTTTCAAAATATTGTTTTTAACAGGGTTTAAGAGAAAACAATTCAAAATATTAGGAAAGTCTTACTATTTAATCAAAGAAATCTAATTATTGGTTAAAGCCTTACATTCCTACTTTATTAAGAGAAGTTAATGCAGAGGGGAAGGAACATGTGAGTTGCTGGTGTGAATACCAGCACACAACATATTCTATCTATAGCTTTGTAAAGGAAAAATGGAACATTCTCCTACTCAGCCTTTTAAAGTAACCTTTATTTGGCCATAAAAACACTATGACAGCTTCTATATTGTGAACAACACGGTGAAGCAAATAAGTATAGAATACAGTAGAAAATACGACCATCATAAATAGCCATAGCAGTTTCAGAATGACATGATATAGGTAGGGTTTATGTGTGTATCTTCTATCCTGCTAGTTATATTGCATTATCTGACTCTTCATTTTTACTTTCAAGAGACTACTTTTGATGTTATTTAACACAAAATCAGGAATACTGCAATGCAAGACTTCTTATGAGCAGCTTATCAACAGCAGTTTCTCTGTGTGATTTCCATCTCTACCCCCTCTGATTGTTTCAAATTATTACACAGCATAGGTTCCCAACAGGTAAATTGCGATAAAATTATATGTGGATTTATCAAAAATGTTTAAGTACTTTGGGTACAGGTGTCTGAGAAGTAGAGGTATGAGCTCTGATATTTGGATCATCTGGATTGTGACGTTCACAAAGATCAGGACTGGAATAGCCTGATGACTTTGTGGTAATAATTCCCTCTTGGATCACATTCAATCTCACTATAGCTCTAGAAGACCAAATGGTTTACAACTGATTTAATTGGATTTCATTTCTTTCTATACATGGCTCTTTTGTTTCCATTTTTTGTTTTATTTTTAAAGCTGGTGGTCAGTTAGGATCCAAACACTCTGAGGGATCATCTGTCCTACATCTAAGCACAGGTACCAGCCTATGTACCTTTAGCCTTTTAAATTAAGGTGGGGGGGAGGGAGCATGGAGCAAAGTTGTTAAAGAACTATAAATGCTTTAAAGAAAAATATTTATTCAGCTCTTCAAGTGACTTTTAATCAGTGTCTTAATTCCTAAGTGAAAAAATTTGGATGGTCTAATGAATTGGTGCCAAATATGCTTTATTTGACTACAAGGAGACAGTTCTCTTAGGAGTTTGCTTTCACAATAAACGCCATTGTTTGTTATCAGCCAAATTCAGACTTACAGGCCAAAAAAGTATTAGAAAAGCCCTCTGGAACTGCCAACTGATTTTAAAATAAAAAAAAAAAAAAAAGAAATTATTTTGAAATGGAAACAAGTCCTTAAAAAAATTTTTAACATACTCAAAAGTCTATTGAGCCTGATACCCAGAATGAGTACATCCATTTTGAAACTGGTAAGAATGATTCTTGACCATTCCAGGCCTACTCAGACGTGACTGAAATTTGTTATTCTTTCCTTGTTTTGTTAAAAAAGTTATTAAAAATCCTATTGCTTAATCTTTTCAGTTTTTAAATCAATTAGTCTCACAGGAATGGAAAACCAAATTGATTCTGAGATTTGATTTCTATTTTGTCTGGAATGATTATCAGATAGCTTTTGTTTTATAGAAGTCAAATTTCTCCAACTTCATACAATATTTATTAAATTAAACAAGAAATAGTTTCTTTTGGGGAACGGATGTTTGAGCAGGGCCATGGACAGTGGCAACGGCTGGAGACCACAGCATCATGACCCCGAGGAGCCCATCACCGACAAGGACGGCTCGACCTTGAGCAGTGGGGAAAGTACCGAAGAACCCCTATTAGGAAGCAAAATGCAGAGGTGCAAACCGCAAGAGGGAGGCGTTTGGCAAATGTAACATTACGCTTAGCCAATCTTATGTTGGTAATCGTTTGAATGTGACCAATCGTATCTCCATTAGTGTGCATAATGAACCCTAAGGATATACAAGTGAAGCCCTCAGAGGCAATAAACGAGTTTGATGCGTGATCATATTGATTGTCATCATTCTCCCATCACTGGAGGGTCCTTGCCTACCGCAAGTTTCAGTGTTACACAATAAATAATTCTTTCATGGACCTGCATGTAGATTGCCAAACCACCTTGTTATGCATGTGTTGTGGTTTTTTTTCTGTCTTCAGTTTTGAATCTATGCTAACCTCAACAGTGTTGAGAAGGACAGTTTGCCCTGAGGTATCTACTGGAGAAAAGCAAATCTCAGCACTGAGGTGCTGAAAAAAGGAGTTTTAATGTCAGTGACTGCTGACTGAAGCAGTGTTTCTGAATATGTTCTAACTCCTTTTTTCTTATGACCTTAGTGAACCTGGTGGCATGATTGATATAAATCTCTGTCCCTGTAGCTACAAAATGAAAGAGGCCTCCCTGAAACCTTGAAGTGCTCGGAACATTGGGGTCTAAATAAACAGCAGTACATGTGACACACCTACAAGTTATCAGGAATGACTTGTTTTAGATGGATACAGAGAGGCATTTGTAACAGCTTCTGAAGCAGGACTTTCCACAAGAACAACAAAAAAGTTTCAAGTATTCTAATACCAAGTGCTATATTGCAGGTCATTTGTAGGTGTGGAGGGTTGATCCTAGTTCTTACGCTGGCATAATTTATGCAGCAAGTGCTAAAGGACTGGATTTCCCTTGATTTTTGTCTGTTTTCTCTCCTCCCTTTCCTCTACCACATACAAATTTAAATGTAGATACATGGTTCAGCACTGTTGATTCTCATCAACATAGGGAAGTCCAGAAATTCTCAAGTGAGTTGGTTTTGTTGTTCTGTTTTCTGATATCCTAGGACTTCTTATCATGTATGTAGTGGTTGGATCAAGTCTTGTTGTCACTACAGTTGCAGTATTACATGTGGCTCTGAATATTTCTGCTATGGGTATGTGTGTGAGAGGTAATAATATCCAGTCTCACCTGAAATACTTTCAAATGAAAATGGAATAGATGTTCCTGAAGAAGACGGTGCGAGAAACTCTTCCACGCTTTACTCACATCTGACATTCAAGTGTCTTCCTCTGACACACAAACAAGTCTCCAGGGGTTCACCACTCAGAGGAAATGGATTTTGCGGTGTTGAGAAAAGCCTGCGTGTTGAAGATTGAGATGAGAATCAGTCACCCCACACCTATTATCTCACAAAGTGGTATCTTTAGTTTGTCAGGTTTCAATCAAGAATAAGCTCCATGTGATAGTTCTATGAACGTTTGTGCTGATTGTGTTTGTACTTGTGGAGATGAACTATCAAGCCCTGTATATCGAAATGCTCCTCCCTGAGACTTATGCTTTGCCTTCCTATTTTGGTAAGAAAGTTTTTCCCTTCTGTTGCTTAGCAGATTTGGCAGGAGTTTAGTTAGATCAAGGAATGCTTCCAAAGGCAGGGAAATTCTCCACTGAGGGGAAAGAAATGAGAAGATGCAGTGGGAAAAGCAGGTGAAAAATTGGGAAAAGGAATGTCAAATCTGTTTTCAAAGTTAAGGTGAAATCATTCTTTTGGGGGAGAAAGAAACATGTATAAGAGCTGAAGAAGTGTCCCCTCTTCTTGTCTCTTCTGCTCAACCGGCAATGTTACCTCAAAACTCTACTTATACTCATCTTGCATTCCTGAGTGTGCAATGTTAACTAGGTCACAAAAGTCAATCCAGAGAAGAGAGTACTGATGTCTGTGGCTTTGTACAAAGATGAGATACTATTTATCATGCTGTACTTCAGGGATGATTTTATTACTTGGGAGCTTGGTGTGTCTGGCCAGTCTTCTCAAGGCATAGAAATGCAATATGTGGTACAGAGTGTGTAAAACTGTATTAAGTCACTGTTTTAGTTACCTAAACTGGTGCTTCAGTTCAGTGAAAATACGTATGCACGTTTTTGTATTCACACACATATACAGATACATTAAAAAGGTGGCATTGTGCAGCAGTGATACGCTATCTACATCATAACGTAGTCTGATTCACCTAGCACTGGACATGAAAATGTAATAGCTGAGTTGAGCCCATGGCTTTGCATCTCTTGTAGATTTTTTTCACAGATAGATATTTCCTAATTGCATTTGTAAAGCACCCTGAAATAAAATGTACTGTTTTTTTTTTCTAATGGTTGTGCCTTTATTCTTGAAATCTTCTGTGCCAAGTCTTGTGAAGGCTTCAATATTCTGAATTTTAGTATTCAGCAGTGAGATACTTTAATAGTCTTTGTTAAATATATTTATAGAAATTTCTATTACCATATATGCATTCAAAATAACTGAATATAATACACACCATCTCTTCATTATTTCTTCTTTCATTACCATTATTTCCAAAGAATAAAAATAAAATTAAGACTCCTGTTAGAGCAGTTACTGCATAAATATGGGCATAAGTGGATGGCTTTCTGCTCTGGCAAGCAGAAGCTTATGCTGACTTTTGCTAAGGGAGACAGTTGATTCATTTTCCTTTCTGAAGTAGGCAATGGTATTCCTACAGTATCAGTGTATTTAGCCATACTTGCAAGAACCTGCGTGTCAATTGGTGTTTGAAAGGCCTTGGAATTTTGCAGCAATAGTTCCATTGTTTTCTTCTTATTTATGTTTTCTGTCAATGGTTATTTGTAAAAGCATGTGTAATCACCTTCTGCTTGCTAATCTAGGAATAATTATTTATTTAGTAAGACTGTCAATAAATTTGAGCCAAGAAATGAAAAGCCTTTAATTGTACAAATGAAAATATCTTTCTTGAGGCTTCCACATGTCTAGTGTGTTTATATGGAATATTTCTAGTCAGGGTCTTTGAATTTGTTATACATTAATAATTGATCTTGCTTTAAGTGTACGCAGCACTAAACAAATTGACTATGCAGTAAAATCTGCAAACAGTTCTCTTCCATTTTTTTATATGTGTTATTCTTAAGTCACATGTTACACTGTTAAAATTTACCTCTAAAAACCAAACTGAAAGAAAATCCACCAAACATCAAAACAATACAAATCTCCAGATTGAGGTCAGTTAGTTGAATATGAGGGGAAAAAGGATGGTTTTTTTAATGCCTTCAGGCAAGCAGCTTGAGCACAATCAAGTCTGACAAGAGTAGCATTTAAGATTAAAGACGTCTGCCTCTAAAAATGGAGGTTTTCCTGTTCTACCTGCCTTCACTGCTGAGCATTTCTATCCACAGTAATACAGTTTTCGTGGGTGTATGTCAATGATTAGGGTTACAGTTGCTGCACTCCCTGTTTGGCCCCTGCTGCCACCTCCAAGTCGCAGCTTAGGTGGCCTGACCTAGGGTGGGAAAATTTGCTACACATTCTTTACACTGAGCTCTTGAGGTGTTCATAGGCTGAAATGAAGCTGTGACAGTCTTTGTAGAATATTCTCATTGGAGCAGTAGTGTTAGTAAGCACGAAAACTTGATAAATGTTCAGTTGATTTGGATCAGAAGGGAGAATCATAGACTGGTTTAGGTTGGAAGGGACCTTAAGGCTCAGAGGTTTCAATCCCCTGCCACAGGCAGTGACACCTTCTACTAAACTAGGTCCTGTCCAACCTGGCCTTGAATACTGCCAGGGATGGGGCAGCCACAGCTGCTCTGGGCAGCCTGTGCAAATGTCCTACCAGCCTCACAGGGAAGAACTTATTCTTAATACCTAATTTAGTGATGTAGCTCTATTACGAATGCAGACTAGTGGTACTGCAGCCACTAAACCACTTGTGGAGAGTGTTTTCCTGTGATAGCATGGTAAAATATTGTCACGAAACCAGGACTTAGCAGTAGCCCTCTATTCTGCCTCACCACTCCCACCAAAAAAAAAAAAAAAAAAAAAAGGGCGGAGTATTAATATAATTCAATAAATACATTCTTACATTGCAAAATGTCACACTTCAGCTCACTCAGCATCATTAGACATAATTGTCCTGGGTTCAGCAGTAGCACTCATTTTTCTCCTTAGCAGCTGGTGCAGTGCTGTGGTTTTGACTTTCAGCCTGAAAATAGCACTGATAACACCGATGTTTTCAGTTGCTGCTCAGTAATTTTTACTCTGATCAAGGACTTTCTGAGGCTCATGCTCTGCCAGGGAGGAGGGGAAGCCGGGAGGAAGCAGAGACAGGACACCTGACCAAAACTG
The DNA here is from genome assembly GCA_025447955.1 of Psilopsiagon aurifrons. NCBI lineage: Eukaryota > Metazoa > Chordata > Aves > Psittaciformes > Psittacidae > Psilopsiagon > Psilopsiagon aurifrons. The sequence continues at coordinate 32,263 of JAOEHY010008528.1, read as the reverse complement.
ACCAAAGAGGTATTCCATACCACAGCACGTCATGCCCACTATATAAACTGGGGGCAGCTACCAGGAAGGGCTAGATCACTGTTGGGTTGGGCTGGGTATTGGTCAGGGGGTGGTGAGCAGTTGTATTCTCTTCCCTTGTTATTTCCCTTATCATTATTATTATTGGTGGTAGCAGCAGTGGCTTTGTATTATACCTTAGTTACTGGACTGTTCTTATCTCAGCCCATGGGAGTTACATTCTTTTAATTCTCCTCCCCATTCCTCTGGGAGGTGGGGGGAGGAAGGAGGGGAGTGAGACAGTGGCTGCGTGGTTCTGAGTTACGGCTGGGCTTAAACCACAGCAATAATTTACTCCCTTGATGTACTGATACCTTCCCTTCTCTCTCTCTCTGTGTGCACATAAATGGAAAAGTGGAAGAGGCGTCAGCTGCTGGTCAATGGCTGTGAGGTGCTTGGTAGCTTGGGAAAGGCTGGCTTTTTCTGGAAGAGAAAATAACAAGCTGACTCCACTTTTTATGACCTTTTTACTATTCTATCATAAGTATCCATGGTAACATGACTATTCTTTCATGCTGGTATGTAACATCAAAATAACAATAAAAGCTGATTTAAATTAATATGGTTGAATAGAACATGCTGCCAGGTGTGGTGAAAACAGACACTGGGGTTGGGACACAAGGAAGAGGTGTCAGAAATACGTTAAATTTTTCCTTTTTGGCTACGTGCATTGCTTTTTCTTCTTTTTCTGTCCCCTCCCTTTCAGTTTGCTAATGAGGAATGTAACCAGTAATTTAATTTATTAATTCTATTTGTATGCAATGTGACTATCTTATTAGGGTCAATTCTAATTTCAGCAAGATTTTCTTTCACTTCAAACAGTGAACTTCTATATGCTTTGATGGCATCCAAAATTACTCCTCAATAAACAGTTGGATGCAATGGCACACCGGCTGAAGCTATGGAAACTTCTTTTATGCTTCTGATGAACAACGTCATTCCTGGATGGCCTTTCATATGGCCAGACAAGCACATAGATGACCAGTACTCCTTGTAATGCTCACACTTCATTCACTTGTGGACAAGTTTGCTTGCAATTTTGTGTTTGGCTTTTGGGGGGTTTTGTTTGTTTGTGTGTTTGTGGTTTCTTTGTACTGCAGGAAAAGATGATTTTTGTTTAAATATTAAACTTTGACATCATCTGCCATCCAATGAACTTCACTTGTGTCAAGGTGGGGAATACTTAGAAGTCTAAAAACACCTTTAACCAACACAGATTTATTTAAAAGGAGATTAAGATCAGATTACATACAGTGAAAGCAGGAAAAAGGGTCTTAATTGTTCTGAAGGCCTTATCAGGTGCTTCAAGTGATGAAGGCCATTTAGTGATGACATCACTGTTTGAAAGTACTATTTAGGAATCTCATGCCTTCAACCTGGTGTGGTTCTGGAGTAAATTAATACCTCATTGAAACAGTAACTTCTGAACTCCCACTTGGTAGACAAGATGCCTTTACAAATGTAGTGTCAGGATGGGCTGTGTGCCTTGACACCTGCTTGAAACAGCCCCTGCTTCTGGGTTATCTGTCCTGCCTAGATCCACTTCAAATAAAGACACTAAATAGTGGCAGTATTTTTAGGGGAGTGTGTGTGTGTGTGTGTGTGTGTGTTCTTTTTCTCTTTTCTTTCCTTTTCCTCTTTTCTTTCTCTTTTTCTTTCTTTTCTTTTTTCTTTCTCTTTCTTCATTTCTTTTCTTGTTCTTTCATTTTTCTTTCTTTTTTTTCCTTTCCTTCCTTCCTTCATTTACTTCTTTCCTTTTTCCCTTCCCTTCCCTTCCCTTCCCTCCTCTGCTCCTTCCTTCTTTTCTTTTTTCCCTCCCCTCTTCCTCTCCTCTCCTCTCCTCTCCTCTCCTCTCCTCTCCTCTCCTCTCCTCTCCTCTCCTCTCCTCTCCTCTCCTCT
>JAOEHY010008528.1:0-30207 GCA_025447955.1 Psilopsiagon aurifrons | reverse complement strand
CTTTTCTTTTCTTTTCTTTTCTTTTCTTTTCTTTTCTTTTCTTTTCTTTTCTTTTCTTTTCTCTTTTCTTTTCTTTTTTCTTTTCTTCTTTCTCATTATTTTACATTTTGCTTCTATATCCTCTTTTTCTCCACCCCGTTTTTCCCTCCTTTCCCCCCATTTCTCTCCTGCCCCTACTTCTCCTGGTTTTCCTCCCTCTTTCCTTTTTTCCTCCTCCTTCTTTCCCTTTTCACTCCTTTTCTCGAGGAAGCATTTCCCCTCTCTGTCCTGCTGCAGCCGCGGAGCTAGTTCGCTGCAGTCTGTGTCCACCCCTTCCCGCGTCCCTGCCGCCGCTGTGCCGGGGCTGAAGCCGAGGGGGAGAGGGAAGGGGGGGACGCGGCGTCTGCTGCCATCCCCCGCGGCGCTCGCTATTCCGGCTGTGTCGGCGCCAGCGGAGCGAGGGAACCTCCCCCAGCTCCGCGCGAGGCTCTGCTCGGGAGCCGCCTCGGGAGGAGGAAGGAAGGAAGAGTCGCTGTGAGGAGCTGAGTGAGGCGCAGAACGCACCAGAGGAGCTCCAGCATGAAATTAATCTCTGCTTATTACTTGCTGCCTCTTTTCCCCGCACTGGTTTTCGGCACTAGGTGAGTAACCAGAGCTATTTTGCGTAGAGTTTCCCTGGTTTGTTTGCTGTTTTTTTTTTTTTTTAGATTTAGTGCTGTCGTGAGACAATACAGATGTCAGCTGGGGTGGGAAGTTTAGAGCAGATGCCTTATCTGATTCTGCTCTCTTCCCCTCTTGATTCTCTGAAAGATACTGAGTCGTCTCGGTATTTCCACGCTTTTTTTAATTAATGATGTAAAAGAGCTGTGTAAGTTGAACTACAGTGTGTGTGATATCAGACAGTAACAAACATAAGCTTTACATATACAGCAGTAAAACCAGATAGACTGTTTCATTGGAAATAGGGAAGCCAAACATCTGAAATTAAGAACTTAAGAACATACTAACGTTTTGCTTTAGAGAGTGCAATACCCAGAAACGCTTGACCAATCTCAGGTCGGTTCAGGTTTCGATATCTGAACATAGACCTAGGACTAACCTTTTTTTTTTTTTTACTTGTGAAATGCTGGGGAGATGTTGTAGCTTTATGTTACGTGTTTAGAAGTTGCTGCAATCCAGAAGTATTCCTTTCTCTGCAAGTATAATGGAGAAAACAGGAACAAAACGTGCTGCAGCTTAAAAATAAAGCCTTGTCCTGACCATGCAGCATTCTGGTAAGATAACATATACTGCGCCCTTGCTCAGAGATAGTAATAACATTCTCCATGCTGTAGACAGCATGTTCAGCAAAGAAAAGATAAAGCTGAGACACTCTATCCTGGGTGTCTTGATTTACGCAGATGGAAAGTTAACACCCGACGGAGCAGCTTTGTTATAGTGACACTGCTCTAGGTTCAGACTTGACCTCCAGTTACTTGTCAGAAAACCAAGCCCAAATTTTGACTGCTATTTCTCTGCTATGTAGAAGTCCATAGAGTAGTTAGTAGTAACTCCATAAAGCGTATTACCAGATAGTGTGTGTACCTTCATCAGGGAAATGTGTCTTTTCCCTTATACTTCATCTCTTACTGTAAAATCAGCATGGAAGCAGCTTTTTGCAGAAGTGTTGCACGTTTTAAGTCTTAAACTGAGACTTAAATAAGTAATGTGTGCCTGCAGGGACTCAAAGTCAGGGACAGCAGGGGCGTACCTCTGCCCATACTCCAACATGGGGAGGTAATAACTGAAAATCTCTAGGTGAGAAAAGGCCCAAATGTAGAGGGAAATTTGGAATCTCAAAATGATTCACTTAAATGCTTTACTCTTTTGGAGGGGGATATTATTGATGGAGAAGGAATACTTTTTTTGGGATAACACTCTACAGTGCTAGTACATAGTAGCCGCTCTAATGCTCTTTGAAATAGAACATTCAGAAGGATATTGTAATATGGTGTGATGTTATCCATGCTAATATAGCAAGTGGTCTAAGGAAGCATTCAATAAAACTTCTTGGCAATTTGGATTAATAATTTTATATTTGTGTAAGAGTAATACGGTCTTTGTTAAATTATGTCAGAGCTAGAAAGTGGAAGAAAGCACCAAACTGGCTTTTGCAAATGAGGGTTTATATCTTGCATGAGCTTTTGCAGAAACTGTAGTGGAAAGAGATATGGAAAACCATTCTAAATGTTTATATTTTCTTGGTTTTATGAAGTGTCTTACAAGCTACTTGAACATTTAGGGGACTAAGGTGGGACAAGGTAAAGCCCTAAAAGCATATCTTCATCTTCTTGAGGAGATAATACCTGTATGAAAAATGAACTGTGGCACATTCTTGATAACTGTAAAACAAAAAAATTGAAGTCTGTCCCCAGCTTTCAAAAGCAGTTGGTAAGAATACGAAGTTTAAGTTGACATGTGAATCCTAATTATGTACAGTATCACTGATCATAAGAGTATAATTTTGTGGCACATGATGATTTATGTGTTTCTGTAGCTGAGGGGTAAAAATTATCAATGTGAGAGAAATTCCAGTTGAAATTTCCCCCAGGCACAGTATGTGTTGCAAGGTAAAGTTTTGCTTTTGATACTAGATTGGCCATCGTTAAAAAGGAGACTGAAACTCTGCTGTGAAGTAGGATATTTATAAAAGCCCTGGACTACTCTGTTCAGCAGTTGCTTTCTGTCACTTGATTTTGAACTGGCTGTGTAGAACATGGAGTAATTTTTCAACAGCACATGATGGAAGTTTAAAAAATGATATGGTGCTATCAATATGCCATCTACTGGAAGGAGACTGTGCTTTAATCTTCTTCAGCAGAAGGCATTTCTGTCTGTGACGGTATTACTTGTAAACATGGTTAATTCATTGGTCAGGCACAGAGTAGGTTTGCACTACTGGTTGTGTTCACAAAAATCAGGGTTTGATAATCCTGCTGTGTGAAAGTGCTTAGTGAAGGCAAAGCGTCAGTTTTGCAGCACAGAAAGTTTTCCATCGTAAGGAATTACTTATCTTGAAAGGTGGTACAGTATCTCAGTTTCATGTGTTGGTGCTGAAATCAGTACTTGCTGCAGAGGTGGACAGCTGCTGCTTTTTGTTCCTTCTCATGAGGTGATGCCATCTTTGCATCATGTCATGGGAATAGTTTTGGAAGGGCTCAGCATGTGTTCAAGCCTAATTGTTAACACACATGAACTGATGAGTTCACCTATGTTAACACAGCATGCCATTTTTTTCCTCCTTTATAGTATTGTCAAAGAGAGAAAAATACACAGCTATCACTTCTGAGATTGTGTTCAATATTAGCTTTTGATTTTCAGAACTGTATGCATCTGACTTGTCAGCATGGTCTGAAATCATAGGTGTGAGCCAGATGCCTGTCAGATTGCAGGAAGTTCATGTTCTTGTAATGAACAATCTTTTCTGTATTGTCTAAACTTGGGTTTGGTGCGGCTTTGAAACGCAACAGTGACAGTTGTATTTCCATTTGCAGTAATCTCATGCAAAATTCAGGTGAATGTTTTTGAAGGTGAATTTAACTTGATGAAACTTCTTTGAAGTTTGTCTTATCCTGTCCACTTTTGTATTTCCTTGGACATTTTGGGTTTGGCACATATGAAGTGATGTTTATGCGTTACTTTCGTCACACTGTACTGAAAGCAGCATAGTTCTTTAATACAACTTAAGGAATGGGTCTCACTGAGTGTATGATAGGCTGGGTCTGATTCTGCAGCCACCTGGTGCTTTTGTGGCCTCAGACACCAAAACATTCTGACTGGGAAACTATTTGTGGAAGGGAATGCTTGCATGAAGTTAGTCATTTGGCTTAGTGTGTAAGATCTTTGGTCCAGTCTATCTTGGCTAACAAGACTTCCTTACTTTTAGCAAAAAGGATAGTTTTCTGAACGTTACTATCGAAAGACTGGATACTTCAGTCTTTGATCGCCAAAAAATTTCTTTTCTCCAAAGGATAATGAAGCTCAATGTGAAACAGCGCTTTTTTTTTTTTTTTTTTCCCTTGACAGCCAGTTCCTTTCTGAAATATGACAAAGATTCAAGACATTGAATAATGTTATGTAAGTAGAATGCTTTATAGCTGAGAACAGGACCATAAAGCCAACAAGATGCTCTTTAATAACATTATTACTACTATAGCAACTCATTAAATGTATGCACAGACAACAGGGTTGTAAAAACAAATTTATTTTAATGGCAGAGAAATATTTTTTTTTTTCTGCAAGTGCTGTTCACTGAGAGTCTTACTACGGTGATGTGACAAAGCAATGTGTATCCTGTAGTTTTTTGTGGGAAAAACTGAGTAGTGTGCTCATTGCTGTCAGGTGGATGTTGGTCAATGAACTTACTACGGATGTTGATCTGGTGTATGTCTGTTGTTGGAAGTGAGTTCACTTACCTCATTAGACGTGAGAACCCCACTTAAGGGCCTGCTTTTTTCCTGGATGTTTTCAAGGTTGACTATTTTCTTTGTTGGGTTTGGTAATTATTTTTTAAGGAATATGAAAGCACTAATATTTTCCCCTCCTCTAAGGTAAAGGTGTGTGAAGGACTCAGTCTGGGACTTGAGTAAAGATGATAGGGAACATCTTTGATGTCGTTATGCTGGGGAAGCGATGGAGAATGTTCGAAATCCTTGTTTCTAGTTCTCCAGCTCTTTTCTACCTTAGAAGTAGTGTTTGGGCTATAATCAACCCAAATTATATATAATTTTGAAAGTAACTTTTTCATTTGGACCGCTGTGAGAGTAGAGGGAACCCTACTTCTTTCTTGATCATGAAGTGGAAGGACTAGAGTCACTGTGTTCTAATGCCCTTGGCTGTAGCCATACAATTGTTTTATGCAGGTAGCCAAAAGAGATTCCCACTTCTGACATCTCAGGCTGAGGTCCAGCAGTGTCCTTCCTTTTCCCCAAGGCTGAAGGTCAACTCTGCAGAGTGGTAGCAAGCTACTTCTTCAGAATCTTTCAGAAAAGATTTGAAGGCCAGGTTGCATGGGGCTTGGAGCAATCTGGTCTAGAAGAAGGTGTCTATGCCCATGCCAGGGGTTTGGAATTGGATGAGCTTTAAGGCCCCTTCCAAAACAGATTATTATGTGATTCTGTGATGCATTTTTTGCTGTAGGCTTGGTGGAGAACAAAGACTCTCTTAATACTGTGCTTTATGAATTCTTCCAGAAATACAGGGGCATTGTCTTTATCATTTGTCTTCTGCTTAGAATTCCTTTCACGCTTACTTTTGCTGCCTGAGTTTCCTGGGCCGTGAAAGCTTTCCGATTCCTATCAATGTGGATGATGATGCATGTTTGGTTAATGGCTTGTAAGGACTTATGTTTGAGGTACAGAAGTGGCATTTAGAATATGGCTTGTGACTTAGCTATGCCTGAAGAACCATGTGCTTTGTTGTCGAACTGTGGTTAAACATAATGGGATAAATATACCAGTGGCACACCTCCATTATTTCAAGGAATGTGTTTCGCTTTATTGTGATGGCTTTATTATGATGACTTACAAGCAAGTGCCTAATATAGCAACCTAGAAACTATTTGGTGAAACAAAGCCCTTTTCTTCTTCTTCTGGGAGACAAGTTCTGAGTTCTACTTTAAAAGAACAAACCCCCCAAAACCCAACAACCACTCCCCTGGTCTAAAACACTTAACAGTGCTTTACAGGTTTAAGCTCAGCAACCAAAGTTAGAAATGCAGAAAGAAAATATTTCTCACTTTGGCCAGAAATACTAAAACCAGATTATTTTGTGATGGTTTGTCATTTATGTTTGTGATTTCTGGAAGAAGAAGAAAGAAAAGGGAGGGGGAGGGAAAAAGTATGATGCAAAAAATTTGTAACCTTCAGGAAAGACTTATTTTAGATTTGATATAATCTACAGATAAAGTATTCTTGCAGTTCCATGTGATCTTGGGTAAATTATGAGTATCTCTAGAATGCAGTGTTAATGTAATAGAACAGCTGGAATTCTGCTTCTTATGCTATGTGTAATGCATTTCTACTCAGGAGACTAGCTGAGGAGTTAATTTTGATGTTTTAATGTATTCTTTGCATTTAAGGAAATTATAATGCTGACACTTCCCTGTTTATTTCTCATGTATTAGTTTATAGCTAGGGCAGAATATAAAGCAATTTTAATCTGAATTTGTAATCCCACTTTCTGTGAGATTGTGGGTTTGGTATTATTTTCTGTATTTAACAGAAACATGTTCACAGACAGTAATCCTTGTGATGTACTGCTGCAGCCAAATAAATCTCATTTATGGAGCTTGTCAAAACTAGTGTTTCTTCTCATTGTCTAGTTTTGCACAATGCATGCATCAGCTGTCTTGTAAGGGGTCAAATCTGTAACTATTCTCTGTATGGAAGGCAAGTAATATGTTTGTCAGAAAGAAGAAAGATTTTTCATAGTATATTTCAATCTTAATATGGTGTGAAGTTTTGAGATGTGTATTGTTATATTTTTCTTTTTCAAACACATTGGATTGGCAAGTACATTTAGAAATGCTTAAGAATAAATATGATACTGCATGAAACAGCAGTTTTTGTGTGCTACTACAGATTTTTGTGCCTTTTTGTGCTGTTACTTACTCATCTTAACCCTTAGCTCGTGTCATTCCTCTGTTTATTAATCTTTACACCTCTTGCATATTATCTTAGCAATGCTTTTTGTAGCGTTCCCTCTCAAGTCTCAGCTGTGTTTATTGAAATACACAATGCTTCGGTGAATCATGAGAGATACCAATGTGTGTGACTTACAAGCTGAAGAAATAGGTGTGTATGGAATTTCTCAGTAGCTTGTTGATACTGATCAACAGCTTCTATGGAAAGTAGAATCGTCAAATCTGTTGTATTTTGTCTCTGCATGCTACTGTAGGCTAGTGTGCTGCCAGCTACTGTATTTTACCCACTTTGTTATTTTTTCCAGCCATTTATATATTTTTCTCATTGTTATTAAGAATTATTATATTTGGTCGATCTATGTTCACAATTTCCTTCTAGGAAATAGTTAGGCTTCCTTTTCATTTGCTGCTTATGTAAGGGGAAGCTGGTTGAAAACAGCTTGCCAGATACCGTGCAGCACTTACGAAATGGAGCCCCTGTTTGTGGCATCCTGTCTAATGGTAGAACTAACGCCTTTCCTTTTGAGTTGAAGATGGAGCTGCAGCAGAAGTTCTTCTAACTTATCCATACAAAACCTTTGAGGCCACCACACCATTACCCACCGGTGTGTGTTGCCACTGGCATTGTTACTGTGCTCTTACTTAGGGAGTATCGAGAAAAGACAGACAAATGGGGGTTTATGATGGGCCATTGTCTCTGTAATTTTGTTATACTATAATGTAACACAATACATTTTTAGTAGCTGTTACAGGTCTTGATAAAACTTAGTGTGGTGCTGTTGGTGGGGAGGAAACACATTACCTGGTGCTGCAAATAGTAAACAGTATGTGGTCATTAGCTAGTCGTATATAGTTGTGGATTCTCAATACTTGATACTGCTTTTCAGGTGTTTCTATGATTTTGTTGATATGAATGGGTACAGAAGTCAGAGCTGTGACTTTGTACCTCAGAATTGCTGGGTGGAACAAGTCAAACAAAGAACATAGGGTAACTGTAAGTCCAGTAATACACTGTATTGTCAGCCTATGTTGGCCATCCTCATCACGTGTGAATGATTTTACAGTCATGTGTTTTGTTTCAGGCTACCCTGGGACAACAAACAAGTGAGACTTTACAGAAATGTGGAAGAGAAAAGAAAAAAGTGTGTCTAAAAATAATAACTGACAAGACTGAAAAGCAGCTGTGTTCTGGGTGGCATTAGATTGTCTGTTGAGGAAGTTTCTTCTTCCTGATGCAGCATAATGAAATGTGTGCTTGATGTGGAAAGAGAGAATTTCTCTCTTGAAAATGGAGTAATAAAATCACTTTTACTACTGCTTTGCTTACAGCATTTTTTTGAAAGTAATATTTTTCACGCTGGGGTGGAGCTCAACCAGGGTAGATATCAAATAGCTGTGTTTAGTAATTTGCTGAACCTCTGAGCTAATTTGCTGAAACTGATCAGTTGATGATTAATTTTTATTTGATATTTCAAAATCTGAGTCTAATCTGATGATGCCACTAGAATTGCAGAAGGGGACAACATGTTGGCTGCACTGACCAAATCTGAGCGCAAATGAGATGTATCCTTTGATAATTACCCTGTTATTTAGTTGCTGCTGGGTATGGGGATACCCTATTGTCCTGACTGATAGCAATCCACCATGACCTCTTTTAGAAAGTCTATCTTTGCTGCTTGCTTTGTTTCACTCTCAGCTGAGGAATAAGGTTGTTTGGCTTAATGCAAATGGTAAAGCTTGGGAAATGAAAGTGTAACCATGGTACATAGATGACGATGGGGCAAGGGAGGGTCAGACTCTGCTTCCCTTCTGCTTCTTTCATTAAGCATCTCTAACTTTGCAGTCAATGCAGCCTGTAATATTTGATGGAAAACCAGTCTCAGATAATGCCTTCTGTGAAATTTCTTCATTTCTACATGAATGATGTATGAAAAAAATACTCCTCAAGTGCATAGTGAACAGGGACTCTCTGCAGTTGCTGTTTGTTTCCTTGTAAAGCAACTATTTGCTGTTTGATATACACAGATGTGCTGTATTTGGCTCAGCAAAGTTTATGAAAGCAGACATTTAATTTACTATTTTTCTTTAACTCATGCCTCCCTCTCTGTTTCAAACATACCAGTTCCTTCCCGAATTACTGCTCAGCTGCAGCTTTTGTGGCTCAGGGGAAGGTTGTTATCTGTTCCTGGAAGCAGAAAGAATTAAATTGCTGTAAAAATTAAATAGTAAAATATTTAAAAAAAATACTAATCAGTTATTCAAATAGACTCAGAAAAACTTGCATTTCTATCTGTTTTAATGTGATAGTACTTGATATTGTCTTTTTCAGAAGTACCTAGCCTGACAAAATTTAGCTTCTGAAATTGCTATGAAGAAACACAGGATGTGTATGCCAGAACTGAGTGCTTAAGGAATATACATTCCCTATGTAAGAGATGAGTCCCCCAGCATTGGCTTACCAAGCGTAATCTGAATGACTTAACCCATTTCCGTCAAATAGGTTTTGTACAGAAGCCAATAACAGCAGTCAGGGTCAAATATTACAGCATTCACTCTTTACTGTAGGGTGATTGTAAGTTTCTCTGCTGCTTCAACTTGATGATTATATTGCATGGTAAAATAGTACTTCTATTTGTAATGGAAGACCTTTCCCAATAACTTTTAGTTATTACAGGAACATGAAGGTTTTGTTGCACTGTATTAAACCTCTGCATAAGAATGATTGCTACCAGAAGAAGGTGAAAAAACCTTGGAAGAAGCAGTGTGGAGTAACTGAGTCTGTTTTAAATCTTTTATGTTCTGCAGAATGAAATGATCCTTAAGGTAGCTTGAGCCATTCCTGTAGAATAATATTCAGACAGGTAACAGAATCTTTGCTCTTGTGACATAAATAGATGCGTGTGCAGTAATTCATTTGGTGACTAAGCTGGAAACAAGCATACATGCCCAAGCATTTCCCCCAGCCACCTGATTTGCAGGGAGACTGTTGGGAGGTTTCACTACACAAAGTCAGAAGTGAGAAATTCCATAGCCGTTCTGAGTCCTGATAGGATGAAATACGATATCAAAGGAGGGTGATGGGGAAACAGACCAATTTTGAACAGACTGATTTAGAAGGAGATAGATAAAAGGGATATTACATGGTGAATGAATAAGTTTGATTATTGATACGAGGCTAGAGATACTCTATCTACTGGTACCTTACCAGAGGCTAGCTACATCCAGGTGCAACTCCTGTATACAGAGAGGAAGAAAAAAGCTATGTATGTAGGCTGTGAGAAAAGACTGGAGGAAAGGAGAATTTTTCCTGCTCTGCGTGTTACTGCTCCTGACTTAGAAATTGTAGTATTGATGCAGGTTTTATTCTTAAAAGCTTAAAAAATTATTTAAAAATAGAGCTTGACAGTATCTTAATGAGGAAGCGGTACAAAGCTAGCCCCTTCACCTCAATTCTAGGGCAATAGAACATATTCCTCCTGTGGTACAGAAGCCTGTGCTCCATACACTTTAAAGCTCATAAATGATGTAAATCTAATGCTAACTTTGTGGCAAATCTTTCAGTGTTCTACAGACAAGAATAGATTGTATGTGTGTGTGTGTGTGTGTGTGTGAAATCTCCTTACTGCTTATTACTTACCACACACTAATGAGGATGGAGAGAATTCTTACCTGTTTCTTGTTGCTTTAATGAAAAAGAGTGACAGTGGGAAAGTCTCCTCATCTGAAGCAGATGCCAAACCATTTTTGTGGATCCTGATGAAAAGAAACCAGAATGTATCCAATTCCATTAGTGTAATTTTTTGAATGTAAAAAGTTCCCTTTTGCTCAAGGGAAAATACATAAATATGTATAGCATATGTGTCTCTGTGTAAAGGATTTCTAGTTGTAAATGCATAATGAAGTATGAAAAATTGATTTTTGGCTGTCTTTTCTCAGTGGCTTGAATAGATACATATACTTTCACTTGTATAAAATGAGGTCCTCTAAAGCAGCTGAATCTTTGGATATGCCTTTTGCAGATAAAAATATCAAAGTGTTGCTACAGATGACATTGGATTTTAATGTTTTAATATCATGCAGCTTCCTTAAAATGCAAGAAATTATACTGGAAATAAACAGTGCTTCTGGAAAATAAATTATTCTGGAATTATTCTGCTAAGTTACACTTTTGCACCCTTTAAATTGGGCATTTTTGCACTTTGGTGGAAAAGATAAAAAACTTTCTGTAGATGCCTTCTATTTCAACCAAATATTATATATATGTTGATAACAACCTTTAATTGCTGTCATTATGGCATAGGTTTAACACTGCTGAAGAAGTAATGTTATGTTAAGTGCTTATAACCTCTAAATCCATGTTAAAAATGTTAGTGCCACTACTGAAAATGACTGTGCTTATAAAACTGGATTCCAAGCACGATTGGACTGACATGTGGGATGAGCAGTATCCTGCATCTGCTTTTGAGTAATAATAAAAGAAATACTGAGGCAAAGCTTAAAAATAAGAAACAAAAAAATCATGCTTACACTACTTGGGATAACTGGGCTTTAAGATATCTCTGTGTTACCTTTCCTAACGAATGAAGATGTTGGGTTTCATGTCATATTTACATACAGAGATGACAAGGCATTAATAAAAGGGGTTAGTGATCATAGATCCACAACTAATAAATGACAAGCCAATGGTATTATGGGAAAAAGTTGTTAATAAAATGTAGGCAATCTAATCTCCTTTGGACAGGTATCAGTTGTTGCAAGTTGGTGGATTTACATGTAATCAATATGCATTTCACTACTTATTTTCTTGAGAGCTGCTGCTCTTACCATACTGTAATCATACCATAATTTCAGAAGTAGTAGAACTAGTAACCTCCTGTGATTAATTTGTTTGTATTTATCCTGATCTACAATGACTGAGGATTTAACACTGTCTTTGAATGAGTATTTCAGTGATTATTTTCTCATTGCAGTACTTCAGCCTTTTGATCCATGTTACACTGTATTGAAAGGAAGAGAGTAAAGCAATGGAAGCTTTCAGTCAACTATTAGGGATATATACTTTAAGAAACCACTGGAATTAAAAGATACTTATCTATAAAATTGTATTAAACAATGCCATACTAACTTCAGCAAGAGAGTTGATAGGAGCCAAGAACAGGGTTTGTTCTTTTACCATCATTACAATGCCTTGCAGCATTGTTTTAATTTGAGATAATTTGGAACTGATGAAGTGGTCTGTGTTGTCTTCAGATTTTTGTGTGGAGAAGGTAAGTAGGAAGATTTCTTTTTCTATTTGCTTTCTGTTATTCTCTTCTCCAAGAGCCTGTGGGGGTATTAATTTATAAAACTTGATGAAATCCTGCCTTCATAAAAAGCATGGACATGGTTAGGGTCATGCCTGCTTCATTTGGTTTGGGTTTGCAGATCACCAGTACTCCAAGGATCATTCTTAATATGCTTGTGTAAATACCTGTTTCTTAAAATACTCAGAAGGTCCAGATTTCCATTGCAACTTTGTTTGAAATATTGGAAAAAATGAGTGGTATAAAACCAAATGAATTGGTGGGTCTGGTACATTTCTGGCTAAACTGAAATTTTGCCTGGTTAAACCTATATAATGAGTATTTGTTGCTGCAGACTTGGGTATGCATAAGAAGTGGAGATTGGTTTTAGTGGTTCAGTTGTCTTGTAGATGTTGAAACAGGAATAATAGAAGAAAATAACTCAGTAATATATGAAAACATATATGGATATGCATAATGAACATCAAGATGAAATCTTTTAAAGATTACTCTTAAAAAAAACCCAAACAGCAAAAAATCCCAATAACTCAAAAATTATTACTTAAATTGATATTACAATGTTAGAAATGTGTTCTGTCTCACCCTTAATCTTTGCTAAATAATTGCATATACGTTTTAAAACTTCAGACCATGTTCACAAGACCACTGTATTCACAACTGTGGACCTCCGAAATAAATTTCAGAGTGAATAAACTTTCAGTCTGAAGTACACACCCTCACGCTACACCAGTCCTTTGCCCACTTGTGGTTTGAATTGCTTTGGTTTACTTTTGTGATAGTAAAGTACTTCCTTTTATATACAGAAACCACTTTGAACAGCTAAAGTGCCTGTATATAGTGTGTGTAAGACTGAGTTTGATACCTGGTTTCAAAATTCTGGTGGAACAAACAATGCAGAACTTTCTGTCTTGTAAGAAACAGCCACAGATTTGTAACTGCATCTTACCAGTGGGGGAGGACCATGGACTAAGATATTTTATTTTGTGAGTAATATTTATAACCCTCTGAGATGTTTGCCTTTTAATGGGTATGGAATGGGTGTTACAGTAGATGTGAGACACCTATGAAATCTAGTGTCCCAGGTGCATCTTGAACAGCTTTAGTTTGTTTGTCACTTAAATATTTTAAGTCTTAGATGCTTTGAAAGTTGTTTTCCTGTTATTTTTCTTTACATGTGCTACTAAGAGTGGTTCACAGGTTATTGCAAGTCCTCAGCATAACGGGAACAATAAAAACAATAATGGAGAAAATGTTTAGCACTCAACAAATTAGTACTGATGGATCTGATGTGCCTTCTAATAAGTGAAGAACGCAGGCATAACAAGGCCTGTGAATCTTACAATTCAGTAAGTAACTCAAAGAAATAAGGTGTGTATCTCTAAGTAATTGGATATTGCGTGTCAACAAGCAGAGCTGTATGTCGTAGCTGAAGGATGGCTCTGTTGGAAACTTATTCTGGATATTTTAATGTTTAAATTGTGGCTGGATCTGTGCCACTGAGTAAAGAGAAAACAATACTCCCCAGTTAAGACTCACTATCTGAGGTCAGTGACTACATTGCAATGTAAGAAAAACCGTAGTTCCTTCCAATGTAGAAGAAAGAAATGCAGCACTGTGTTTCAGAGTGGAACTGGCTCAGATCATCAGCTGGCATCTGCAACTTTATTCCAGCTATGGATCTGGCCGCCAACCAAATGGAGACATTTTTTAACTGTGAGCATTGTATCTTTGCCAGTTCAATTAGCACTTTCAACGTTTTGATCCAAATTGGTATTTAAGACTTGTTTCTTAGGCTGAACTGTGTAAGAACAGCCAGTGTTTAACATCAAGCATGAAAAATAATGACGTTAGGTGACCTCTTGTTTCCAACACTAAAAAAGCCCCTTTGAGATAACTGCAGCTTAGAAACTGAGGTCCCTCCAGACTTATGCAGGAATATGTTCTTGCCCGTTTGCTGTTTTCCACCCTTCCACAATGTATTCACTTTGTGTGATATTGATCAGTCTGGTGCCTACCTGCCTTCTTTCTTATTCAGCTGCACAGCTACTTCAAAAGATTCCACGTATCTTCTGCACAGGCAGAAGATGTGGAGATGGAGAAGAGAAAATAAAGTGTTTATGTGGGATATGATGATATCTAATACATCTTTCCCTAGTTGCTCGCTATCTTTAATAGAGACAATTTGCGTTAAGAGTAGGCTGTTAATTTAAGTAAACCATAGTAGGTGAGTCTACTTTTGTGGGTAATGCTTTTTTCCCTTTACCTGCTTAAGTATTTGTAACATCTGGAAACATGATTAGGTTGTCAAAATTATTCCCTGATGTTAAATCAGTGGTGGAGATCACCTAGGAGCTAATATTAATCTTGACGACTTCAGGGTGTTTGGGTGGAAATCAATATTTGTTTATTCCAGCAAATGCTCTGAAGACTCCAAAATAAAGATTGATTTATATTCTGTTACTGTTTTTAATATATTGAGCATTAAAACATAGTCTTCGGTGTTTTCTAAACTTAATTCACGCAGTATATGGAAATGCTAATGTTTGCTTGATGCTTGTTGCTAATGAAGCAGTGACTAAACAAGCAGGGTTGTAGGGTTCTGCATTGAACATGACTTGAAGCTTGAAGCAGGGCTCTGTTTTACCGCGTTCTCTGGTGACCAGTAAGATTTCTGTGAAGACTCATAGCGTTTAGACTTGCTATCTTTTTCCCTTTGTATTCACATATTTTCTGCTTAAAGGAGATAATAGTGTGTGTTTCTTAGAGTGAATTGTGCATGCTTTAAGCTTCTGGGTATTGCTGTCAGTTATCTTGGTAGGGTGTTTTTTTGGTAATGTTGTGACTGATGATGTGTTAGTTCCTAGTCTGATGTGCTTGTTACCCTTTAAACATGAGGAAAGAGAGCATACGCTAATTAAAAATACTGCTTTATGTTGCCATATGAAAATACCAATTCTCAGATTTCCCCTAGCTGTGTCAGAATGCATACAGATATATTGGGGAAAGCAGAATGTAGATCTAAGATGCTGTACTTGTGGGGAATTATGAGGTAGGGTGGAGATAGCTGAAGCATAGTATATAGTAGAGATGCTACAGTGCAGCAGGACTGCAGAAGTATTTTTGCCCAGCTCTATTCTATCAGTCAGAGTCAGTGTCCATGCCTTCAAACCTAACTTTGGCAAGGAGGAAAGGTTTTGTTTACACATCCCAATGTAATAGGCAGTATGTATGCTTCAAGTGCATGTGTCTTGAAATGTACAGGAAAGAACTGCATCATTAAAGTATCTTACATTCACGGAACTGAGTTGAAAGTATTTCTGGGTTAGCTTTCCTTATAGGCTGAAGGGAATAGGGATAGAAAGTTCTGCTTCAGGAAAGAGGAGGAGAGAAGACAGGTAATAGAGTGAGAGACTGAGATTGAAATCCCATTTATTTTTCTTAGCAGTGTTCTGACACTTAGTGATGTCGTGTATTAAATACCATTGGCAGGAAAGATTCTCATGGTTTCGCTAGGCGACTAACATAAGTTCTTTACACTGCAGTAAGAAAGTTTTTTTTCTCTGAAGGCAAGACTGTAACTTTGTATTTTAATTCTTGCATGAGCTGAAGCATGAATTCCTGAAGAACTTGATGAATGAAGCACAATTAAAACAGTGGGGATGCAAAATAATGTGTCCCATTTGTTGCTCTGCTGTGGTTTGAGCTTGATGGTTTAAGCAGCTTGGAAGAGAAGCCTCATGTTAGGATCTGTGTATTTGGAGATTCTCATGGTGGGTGTGATCTGCTCCGATGCTGCCTAGGGAAGCAAGTGGTACTAAAAGGGTGATTGGAGAAATACAGCTGTCATAATTCAGCGGAGTTATTTGCAGCAGGTAGCAAAGTGCCATAGCACTTCTAGAGGAACTGATAAGTAGTGAAGGATGAAAGAAGAACATTGCTTGGCAGAGAAATAGAGATCTGGAAACAGGTGACTTGGTGAAAGGCAGAGTTATTGTATTGGAGTTTCTTTTGAGACTGACCATAACATTTAGGAAGAGTCATAGAGATAAGTTAGAGGCAGAACTGAAACATGAAGTCATTTGCACGTGTTTCTCTAGTTCAAACAGTGAAGGAATATAAATGCCTTGAGTTTGCCAGTACAATGGAAGAAGAGCCAATTTACTACTTTCTTTTGCTTTACCTTACTAGTGTTGAAATATTAGATCAGAAATATACTTGTGTTAGCTGTAGAGCATTGTCTGGATGGATTTCAACCCAGGATCAGAGTCAGGAAAATGCAACTGATCCAAGGGAGCTGCTACGCATGCATTTGTTGTCTATGATTTGGTTTGTCTGATGGTCTTTAAGTTTGTCTGTCTAGAATCCCTGTTATCCTTATGGCTTTTAATGTCATGCTGCTATTTTTCCCTCCAAAGATAGGTAATGAAAGAGGATGAGGGATAAATTTTTTAGATAAGCCGAATGTGTGATCAAAATGTAGGCTATATTATAAAAATGCTGAGAGGGATGTGCTGATGAAGCAGAATCCTTGTTTTTCTCTTGGCTTATTCCACTGGCCTTAGGAAACGACCTTTCTAAATCATGGTACCATAGAACCACAACCTTCCTATTTTTTTTTCTTTTTTTTTTTTTTCTTTTTTGGGCAGTTTCAGTAGAGCTGTGCTTTGAAGGATAATGAGAAAAACTTAGAGAAATTAAGGTATGAAAATATATGCTATTTAGAGGAAGAAAAGGAGGAAAATAGTACTTTGAGAAGAAAACTCAGGGAGATCTGATATGCATGAAATAAACTGAGGAGAAGAGAGATGCTGCATTTTAAGTGGATGTTGAATCAAACCTGCACAAAATATTATTTTGGGGTAGTTGTTGCTCCATGACATTTTCAATAGTTAATGTACTATCTAAGTAATGCCTGTCTAGGTGAAACTAGGAAGAAGGTACTAGCTTTGTTCAAGTTCGTCAGTGCACATTTGCCTGCTTGTATGTTCCTCAGCATTATGCTAAAGTCAAAACCTACTGTGACAGAATGGTAAAGAAGCTGTTACGCTTCAGTTTCTTTGCCATGGAAAGCCTGTGCTATGATTGGAGGACATGATTTTACTGTGGATGCAGTTCTTTTCAGAAAGCCTGTGCACAGCTGAGTTAGCATTTTTTGAGTGTTGCAGGAGAAATGATATGGCTGAAATGGTGCCTTTTAGGTACAGATGTGTCTTTGTAGGAAATATTTCCAAGGTAACATGTTTATCTTAATAATGCCTGGCTTTATCTTCATATACTCAGATAAATAATGGAACGTGTTGCTGTTGATGTTGATAGAAGTATAGTCATTTACCTGGTCCTTTTCATGAGCCTTCCTCTTGAAGGGTTGAGCACACTGAAGTACATACTCTTTCCTTATAAAGTAAAAAAAAACAGATACTGAAAAGAAACTTGTCTCCAAAAAGTACATATTGAAATACAGATCAGTTAAAACTTATTCTAGGGAGTAAAAAATACTACTAACTTAGATATTTTATCAGTATTAATAATCTTTTATTTTGTGCGTATAAAATGTAGTATGAATATAGACTTTATAGTATGAATATAGTCTTTAGTCCTTAAAACCAGCATTTCTTAGGGCGTGTTTTCTTTGAGTTGCCAAAAGAATTGTAGGAAAGAACTGAAGTATGTTCTGAATTACCCTTGTTCTTTCTGAAGAATATTTGTAGACTTTAGATTGAAATTATGTGTATCTTTTTGTGAAATATATAGTGTTTACCTCATCTTAAGCTCTTTATGCTGTTATATATACAGACAATATAGTGTAGTATTTGTAGCTTTGGATCATAATTTATGTAACAGGGTTATAATGTTTTGCTCTGAGTAACTAGACAGGTTTTTTTTAAATGAAAAATCAATAGTTAAGTTTTCCAGATTTGAATAATCTGCTTCCACTGAAGTAGGTGATAATTACATAGCAGCTAATTTACATTTCCAAACAAAAGGCTTTTTTTTCCTTCAGCCTGTCCTAAGGATGTTTTATTTTCTTTTGAGGTATTTCATTTTGGAGTTTCAATAGGAAACTGGGGCATACTGACATAAAGTGGCTTGCAGCCTGGTGTAAAAACCAGAAGGGACTGGCACCTACCTCTTCCAGTCAGTCACAAATGTTCGTTCACTATTTCACTCCTGCGGTCTCCATTTAAAAATGTGCTTTTATGAAACACTAATGCAAAGCATGTTTTAGTGAAATGTAGTTTCTGATGAAATTCAGTGGTAGTAGGTTACTGTTGAATTCCTAAATGAAAAAGATGGTAAATATTCCTCACAATGGAAGCAGTTTCCCATCAAGTAACATGCGGTGTCATCATGTAAGTTTTCTGCAACTCATCAGTTGGAACTTTAAATTGACATTTTAGATTAAGCATATAATTTTCAGGACAAAATATTGTGTTAGAATCCTGTTGTGAATGAAAATTGCAAAATTATTTTTACTTAGCTGGTGTGTTTGTAGAGATTGCTAATGTATCATCTGCTGCTTACCCAATTTCAAAATTATCCCTGGAGTTTTGTAGTTCAAAATCATTTTTCTTATAAGATGTTATAAGAAAAAAAGTCAGTCTTCTTGTCAATCTGCTGTACTTGATTGCTAACAGTTTAATCTTTCATTAAATAAGAGATGATTTCAAGTAATTATGTAGTGAAAAATTGGAAATATAAAATAAATAGGATTAAGAAAGTCTAGGAAAAGGTGGGACCTGATCCTGTATTGGACATGGGTTTCTTCTGCTTAGTTTCTTAAATACGATCTTTTTTTAAGTGTGGTGTTGCAGCTCTGGTACTTCTTTCAATTTTCTCTTTATAGGAGCTATGATGAAACATTTATGTTAATACTACAGAAACATAAGATCATGGAGTATTAAATTATCACATTGGTGCAACTTTTAAGACTTCACAGAATCACAAAATGGTTTGGGTTGGAAGGGTCCTTAAAGCTCATCCAGTTCCAACCCCTTGTCATGGGCAGCAACACTTCCCCACTAGACCAGGTTGCTCCAAGTTCCATCCAGCCTGACTTTGAACACTGCCAGGGATGGAGCATTGCTTATTTCTTTTCTGTTGCACGATGACTTGACTTAGTAGTACTGAGCACAATATTTCCTTAAAAAAAACAACCAAACAAAACCCCACAAAAAACCCGCAAAACCAACCAAACAAAAAGCAACAACACCACAAATACCCCAAGCCCAAAATTTCCAAACCAAAAAAACAAATAAACTGAAATTTTTGCAAAAGCAGTAACAAGTAATATTTGAATTTGCTTGTTTGAATAGCTTTTCAAAAGATTCTTAAGCTGATATAAAGCCCCATATATGCATAAGATGACAAAATTAATGAAGCTACACTATTACAGTAATAATTTGGTTTTATGTTTTATGACTGAATGTAGGCCTTCCTTAAAAGTCCAAAGGAAACCATGTCATGTACTTGACTGAAATCAGAACTTGTTCCTATCATTAAGAACTAGGTGTAAACATTTATTGGGTGAATCCTTCCTGACAGCACTTGAGAGTAATAGTAAAATAGAAGTTTGTTTCTTGTCTTTCTGAAGACAAACAAGCCTTCAGTTTCTGTGATCAAGTTAAAGTTCAGACAATGAAATTAGACTTCTCCATCAACTTCACTGTTGTGAATTAACACCTAAATGTTCTAGGAGCTTGGTATATGATACATAAGTAAACTCTGAAAGAATGGTCATATAAATGTACTTAAAAATGTGCTTTCCAAACCAGCAAATTATGGTTGTGTAGTAGCAGCACCACTGTGCAAATTAATGCTTAACTGTATTCTGATGGAGAAAAGTTACAATGTAAACTTTCTTCCAAGTAAGAGACTTTGCATAGTCAGGATGATCCCAGTTATAATATCAGGGCTCAAGCTGAAGAATACTTGCAACCACTCCTACTGAAAATGAAAAAAAAAATATAAATTCCTTAGGCATTATTGATAGTTCAAGCAGCCTGGGGGCCCTTGAGTTGCAAACATTGTGAGGGGTGTCATCAGCCTTGATAACTCTAGATGTGAGGTCCAAGTGTTGCCTCAAAGTATGAGCATTTAAAGGTTTATTTTTACTCATGATATTTAGAAAATGATGATGTTCCTGGAGGAAGTTAGTCTGTTCTGTGTGTAGTATGTAGCAACCTGAGATAGTTTCCAGGCTTGTCTGAGCACTCCTCTGCTAAAGATCCCAACCAAATGTAACTTTTCCTTAAGATATTTCATCTATGACTATGAGCAAATTACCTGCTCTGTTTGTTTTCAAACAACGAAATGATTATAGGAAGTACCTCTCCTTCTCTTAAATGATCAAACCTGTCTTATAAACTCTTTGGAAACCGGTATTCTGGTTTCATAGGGGAGAGAACAAGAACTCTCACATCACATGTAGTTCTGTGTACTGTAGAATGATGTGAAATATGTTCATAAGGTGTTGTTTAGAATGTGTAGAGTATAAAAACCATACCTTTTTTTGTAACTTTGGTACTATGAGGATAACCAAATGGTGGTTGGTCCTATAATGTGGCCTTTCTGATTTAATACGAACTTCCTTCTGATGGAGGTGCAAAGTTCATTTTAGTCTTTCATACATGTCATCTCTACCATGCTGTTATTTGGCTACAAACATTTTATAAAGTTATTTATTGAAAATAATAACAGTGAATATTCTTCACAAGTCAGTGTTAGATGAACTTACTGTTCTAAAGAAAAAAGAATAAAACTGAGAGCATACTAATGACATCTGCAGATGGAATTGTCAAACTTACACAGATAGCATGTGTAATTTTTCATTGACAGTATAGATTTAGACCTGTGAAATTGCTACAGAACTCAAGCTGAGGGGACATCAGTTGAACTTGTGCACAGTAACTTGTGCTATGTATTTAACCCACACAGAATCCGTGCAGTAATGAGGATAAGGGTTGTAAGCCTTTTAAGTGAGTTCACAATGAACAAGCCTGCCTTTTAAACTCAGGAATCCAACAGTTTTTTAAATCACCCACTCTCCTGGATCATTTTAATGCAGATGTGACCCAGCAAAATAACCAGCAGTCAGAAAGGGTCTATTTTCAAGTTCAATTACTATTAATATTGCATATGCAACAGCATGCATTAAGTGGCTTCTCCTTCAAGAAGTAAATGGAAAAACTGAGTGTCAAAAGAAGAATTAAACACTGTGAATCATCAGGCGGTTATCATGCAGAAGAGTAGCTCAGACCTGTTTTCTTAGTTTTTAGGATATTAGTTTAATAGGAGCCTTTTGGTTTTGGACTTGACATATGGTTAATGACCTTTGAATTAGCAAATGAGCTTTGGTGGTCAGACACTTTCACAGGTTGCCCCACCAAGCTGTGGCTGCCCCATCCCTGGCAGTGTTCAAGGCCAGGCTGGATGTGGCTTGGAACAACCTGCTCTAGTGGAAGGTGTCCCTGCCTGTGGCAGGGGATTGGAACTGATGAAATTTAAGGTCCTTTCCAACCCAAACTATTCTATGATTTACTATGTACAGTGCAAGTAATCACATTTTTTTTCCTAATGAGTGGAATAATTCCTTTTGTCACAAATTTCAAGTAATGACATAGGTGCCCACCCAATGGAAATAAAGGAATGACTAAATATGAGGCATTTGTTCACTGTTTGTTGCTTTCTAATGTCACATCTAATGTCACTTAACTTGCTTTCACATTTAATGTCACATCAAAGCTATTTTTCATCTTTTTGCAGATAGAAGTCAGAGCTGTAGTTAAATTCAGGGAGCAGTGAGAGGAAGATCTAACTTGATCTCAGCTCCTGATAGGGGAACTTGCCTGGCACCTGAAATAAATAACAGTACTCCTCCTTCACATCAGTCAGAAATGATAAGCATGACCAGCAGGTCGAAGGAGGTAATCCTGCCTCTCTGTTCTGCTCTCATGAGACCTCACTTGGAGTATTGTGTACAATTCTGGTGTCCTCAACATACAAAGGACATGGAACTGTTGGAACAAGTCCAGAGGAGGGCCACGAGGATGATCATGGGACTGGAGCACCTCCTGTATGAAGACAGGATGAGAAAGTTGGGGCTATTCAGCCTGGAGAAGAGAAGGCTGCGTGGAGACCTCATAGCAGCCTTCCAATATCTGAAGGGAATAAGGATGCTGGGAAGGTACTCTTCATTAGAGAATGTAGTGTTAGGACAAGGGGTAACGGGTTCAAACTTAAAACAGGGGAAGTTTAGACTGAATATAAGGAGGAAGTTCTTTACTGTGACGGTGGTGAGGCACTGGAATGGGTTGCCCAGGGAAGTTGTGAATGCTCCACCCCTGGTGGTGTTCAAGGCCGGGCTGTGCAGAGCCTTGGGTGACATGGTTTAGTGAGAGGTGTCCCTGCCCATGGCAGGTTGGTTGGAGCTAGATAATCTTCAGGTCCTTTCCAGCCCTAGCTATTCTATGATTCTATGATACTTGCAATGTGTTTTTTACTTTTTGTGGTTTCATTTGCATGTGGGCACTGCCCCTAAAATGCATACATCATTAATTTAATTTTCCTTGGTCACAATTATTGATGACCACCTAATATATTTTGTTCTTACTTCCTAGAACTAGCTTTACTAGTACAATTGCCTATGTAGAACGAAAATCACACAGCAAGTATATATAAAATGGATTCCCCGTGAGTATTTGCAGCAGAGACTAGGACTAAGAATTACCCTAGTGTGGTCAGAAGAAGCTGTAACATGAATGTTTTCCTCTTTTCTGAGCTGTAAATGTACTTGTGCATTTATTGCATGGAGCAAAGTGGAGTGTGATGGTGGTTTGTTAAATAAATGGGTTTTGCTACCTCTGAGAAATAAATGGTCATTGTGGAAAGAAGCTTTCAGCTCTCCCTGAGGGTCCACTCACATGCCTGTGACTGGAGAAGGTAAAACTGAGTGATGGTTGGAGTGTGCAGGAGGCTTTGGACGGCACTGCAGGTTGTTGTTGGGAAAGCATGTGTTACTAGGAATCCTGAGAGATGTGAGTTAGGCTGGAGACACCACTGCCTCATGGAAGAGGACTTATTAGGGAAGGTAGGACTCTTTCAAATGATTTATGTGGGTCAACAACATTCCAGTAACAGGGTTTAAATCTTATATTTATTTTACCATGTAGAATAATAGTTGAAAAATATTTTATGTACAGATGTAAACCTGTTTCCTGTATTTCAAACTGTGACAGATAGTCTCAGGATAAGAGTATTGATAGGGTTCTGTAATACCTCAGAGAAGTACTGGTACTTGCATGATGCTGTTCTGATGGTTTTTGTTGCTGCTACTTTTCATATCAGATAAAGGTTTGTTCAGACTCTTGTTATTTTCTTTGCCTATTTCTTTACGTTGTCCTAAAGCCTGCTTTCCTCTTTTGTCACTTGTCTGCTTCACTTATAATGTCTCTGTTAAGTTATTCACTGGGTAAGCATCATGTAGAAAGCCTACTTTTACAATCTGGGTCAACTCCATTGATGGGCTTCTAACACATCTAAGAAAGACTCAAATCCAGTCAAGAGCTTGATTCTCTTCTTACATGAAGAGAAGCACGTAGAAACCACAGAAACAGGCAGCTAGCAGATTGGATTGTTTTGATGAAGAGAGTTCATAGAGTCATTAATCAAAATGATTAATTATAAACCATGATTTATATGCTTTATTCATGAGTTTGGTCTTAAAAATAGGCAGTTGGGAATTTTACAGAGAAAAGGAGGTTTGCATCTGTAGAAATTATGGTATGAATTAACATCCTGCTGGTCTTTTAATGTCAATGTCTTGTAAACCATAATTCCAGAATCATAGAGTGTGTTACAAGCCATTTGTACAGTCCTAGGTGACTTACAGCTTGGTATGCTGTAGTTGAGATCAAATTAATTTGAATGTTTTTCTAAAATTATTTCAATTCAAACTTTGAATTTAGTTTGACTCTTCTGTTCATGCTGTTACATAGAAATGCTGTGTGGTGTGCACATGTAGTTCCTCTGGACTGCTGAAAGTAAATATAACTAGTAACAGGTATAAATAAAGCAACGTGCAAAATACATTCCTTGTCCTTCTTAAGACTCCTGCATTAAGGATCGTTTATGAGTAGTTTCAGTATTATCTGAGATCAGAAAATTGTTAAGAGTTAGTAGTATGCATTTCATTAAGACGTAGTTAAGATATAAAGATCTAGATTTTATGAAGTTCCATCTAGAAAAGCTTTATGTAGATCCATTCTCGCATGAATATGAATTTGAATTTGTACTACAGCTTTACCATAAACATCTGCCTGTCTGGGTAGCTGTGGCATCTTCCTTCAGCTCTGCACTGCCTCTTACCTACTAGTATTATGTACTGTGAGTACTGGTAGGACACATAAATGTTACGCAGAGGGTTGCAAATAAACATGACTAAATGTTTCAAAATGTTTATTACTGATTTTCTACTAAAACTGTTAACCACTGAAGAGCCAGGTAGGTCAAATCTTCAAAACATTAACATGTATTTATCACTGTGCCATTTTATACAGAACATACTGATTTCTGCTTATATGGGCAGGGATAAACTAATCCTTATTTTTAAAGTAACATCATTGCCATGCTATATTTGCTGTTGACTGAGCAGTTACTGTCTGCTTCTTCAGCATCAAGCAGAAGCAACTTGCTAGTCTTAAATGTGTGTATCTCATCTGATGAATTTTTTGTTTAATAAACTTTGATGGTAAAGTGATTATCAAGATTGTAGCCCCTGAAGGATACCAAGAGTATGCCGTATTTTGAAAGTTCATTTAGACTGGTAGACATATATTTATGAAAACAAATTACTCAGGAAGATGTTTTTTGTTCCTCTCTCCTGTGCTGTTTTCATAGTACTCCTGCCATTCAAGATTTTGTGTCAGAGGTGACAAAGCAACAAATGATTTTTGTAATTTCTAGGAACATGTTTTGCTAAACAAATTTGTATCTAGAGAAGGAAGCATTAAATAAGTACCAATTCTTGAAGAGAAATAATGGAGAGTACTTTAAAGCTGAAGGGAGAAAATATGAAGAAAATATGGAAGATCTGAAATTCTGTTTGTTGCTGTTGGAGGCTTGGTTATTTTGGTCAGTACCTCACTTGTGCTGAATCAGAATGTTTTTCCTGTGTTGTAGTGCATTGGCGATGGCTTTCAGTAATCACTTCTGAGGCGGGTTTGGTAATTTTTCTTCTGCTTTGGAATGAAAATGTATGTTTAATTTTGCTTCTCAAAGTGTTTGTATTGAAACATTTGTGTTGAGAATTAGAGAAAATAATTGTTTGAACTATTTGAACAGTTGAAAACAGGATTGATTAGCTTCCCTTGTAAGATTTTCTCAATGGTCTTTCCCGTAATGGGGGTATAGATACTCACCTGAAAACAAGGGTAGCTGTACAGAAGTTTTGTATGCATCAGAAAGCATTTTATTAATCACATATTAATATGAGTATATATAAACTTTCAAAGGGTACTTGGTATTCTTTCATAGGGAGGTAATGCAGATAATGGTTGCCGTGGTTTAGGAATGTATCAGTTCTGCTTTTGTTCACTACAAAAAAGGGTCAGCTCTAATCCTCTCCCTGTGAACTTGTAGAACGGCCTGATTCTTTCAGATAGCATGATGTGTCTTAAATAATCAATCCATTTTGCAAGAAAAGGGCTCAGTTATGAAAGTAACTGTTTGCAGATATGTGCTATGGAGGTAATAAAAGTTTGAACGGGGATTCTGACTTTTCATGAGAGGCATGATGTGGATGAACGGCTTTTTCCAAGACGCCTTCTTCCTTTCCATTTAGTGCTTAGTCATTTGTTTTAATAGGGCTTGCTTCTTTTCACAAAAGTGTTTCCTAGTTACTATTAAGATACTTTTTTTCTAAAGAAAAGAAGGGAATTCTTGCTGGGTTAATGAACTTCCTTGGGATGAAAATGCCTTCTCACTTCAGAATGAAACGAAACATGCAACTTGGCAGACTCTTATTTCCCCAAGTAGGGGTTTGGTGGGTTTTCCAGTGAGTAGTTTGGTTTTTTATTTGGTTTTGTTGGCTTTGTTGTTTTTTTTCCCCTCGGGAGTGGGTTGTGTTGATTGTGTCTTTTGGGGTTTGTTTAGAGGGAGCTTTTTGCTATGTGGAAGGAAGGCTTGCTGTCTGGAGGGTTTCTGTTGTTAAGGAATTTGTAATAATGAATAGCTAACGATCCCTGAAAGCCGAGTATTTTTTTCTTTTCATTTTCTTCAAAGGTATTAATGCAAGTGTTTTCTGGAAGTAATGTAGTTCTCTGAAAGCATGTTTGTGAGTTAGTATAAGGCTGAGTATATTTAGGGCCCTTGCTGGAAGCTTGAGCAATTTGACTCTTTTGAATTGGTAAAATTATGCAAGGAAATTGAAGCGGTTCATGTACTTGTGTCACTTCGGTGCATTAGAGGTATTGGAAGTGTTCAGCAGTACATCTGCTGTGCTCCTCTGGTGGCAACTGCTGTTTCTTTGTTTCTTTGGCTTTCCATGTGTCATTTCATCTTATTTATGTCTTCCACATTAGCTTTAATTTTACTGTAAGAATGCTTTATTAATGGAAAATGCACTTAGACTTTCAAATTTGTATATGAGAAATAATAGAAGGCCAGTCAGCCAGTTTTGTTTTCACCTTTTTCATTCTGTGTATTTCTATTCTGTACTTCCTTTCAGAAAACCACCCTGAATAAAATTATGTGCATAAAGGGCTTCAGGCTTTTTAATCTCTTGGGAGAATAATACAGTACGGGAGAAACATGCACTAGTGCACAAAACAAGAATTCAGATAATGTGGGATTTATTCCCAGTTCTTTGTTTATATTGTCCTCTGCCTGTGATGTTAGTAATGTCACTTTTGGTTTGGTTTTGGTTTACATTTTGTTTCTGCTATCTTTTCTTCAGTCCTTTTTTCCAGAAAAATGCTTGAGGGTTCAACAGTATTAAATTAATTAGCCATTGTGCTTTACAGAGGAGAGGACATCTGTAATATGGAGGTAACACGTGAGTTTGGCAGGCCAGTTGAAAATTGAGCTATAAAGCTACCTGAAAGATAAATTCATACAATGATTTGGGTTGGAAAAGACCTTAAAGATAATCTTAATTCTACCCCTCTGCCATGATAGTAGGTGAACTGCTGAGCTAGAATCAACTTGTTCTTTGCTTCAGGGTTAATCTGAAATATCTATATTCTGCTGCAGAAAAGCAGTAGTTTCTGGTCCAGAACCCATTCCCAGTACTTTTAGAATACAGTTGGATTTAAATAATAGTGACAACATTGTGCAGTTTCACAGAATGGTCAGTCGGTCTCTTGATACCGAATAAAGCAATAAAGCACAATTTCCCTGCCTTGCATAAAGCTCACAATTAATGCAAGCTGTTTATTTTTAAAATTGGGACTAGGATATTTTCCAAACAAATGTGCTTTAAAGACCTTCATAAAAATAGGTTGCTGAGTAGGTGGAATTACTGATCGACACACTAGATTGAGTCTTAAAATTTATACTCAACAAACTGGTAAAAAAATAAGGTTTGGAACCCAAAGTGATTTTGATTAAATATGAACAGTTAAAATTTTACCTTTTTTATAATAAATGTTCTTATGGAATCAAATTATTAATGTATTGGTTTACATTATATGTTGCATACATATGTGATAAATGAAAACATCAAGCCTCCAGAAACTTACTTTGCTGTACCCATGATAGCTGGTGCAACGCTTTTTACATTCATAGAAATACATGACAAATCCAAATTGAAAACCTGAAATGAGAAAGACCCTCTTGGTTTTTTTTTTTTTTTTTCCTTTGAAAACTGTTATATTGAGTAGAAATTTGATGGTGGAAGCCAGCGATGTGTGGTGAGTCAAAAAAAACAAAGGCAACCTCTTATGCTTTATCACTGTTTTAGAAGAAAACTCATTGTCAAACTGGAGCTGTCACAAACTGGTCATAGCTGGCATGCATTTGCAGGGATTTTTCTTGGCACAGTCCTCAAAAAGTGCATATGGTCAAGACATTAAGGCAAAATGAGGAGACATGAAGGTCATCAACGCAGGAAGTAGAAGAGTGATAAGTAAGTCCTGAGTCTCAAGATGAAACGTGCATTAGTTTGAGCTGTAAAACCTATTTCCAAGCCTGTCTGTTTCTGGACAGGGCAGTTCAGATTCCTGCTGTTGCTTTATTGGTACAACGTTGTGAAGTAGGTAGACATAATTAATATGTGAAATGGTGCTGCTGTCAGAACCAGTGGACATCACCAAAAATCCCATATTGCACACTGTGAGCTTTCTTCCACAGTTCTACCAGCTGAAGAATGTTTTCGTGGTTCCTATGTTACATGAATAATGTATCTCCTCGTACTAGATAAAACACTAAAGCATAGCAAAACCAGTTAATTCTAAGTGACAGTGTGGCAATCAAATTGGAAGCAACTTCTTGCACAGTCGTTGCTGCTGACAGCAAGAAGTTGTGCTGAAATAGAGCAAGGCTGCCTTCTAAACTCTTCCGGAATAGTGTAAATTCCATATTGGAGAGTCAAAAAAGTATGTTGAAAAAAATCAGAGTAAGAAAGATTTATGTGGCAATATTTAGCAATGGCTCTGTGAAGTACAGAAAACAGGAAGTGTGTGCCTATGACATTGACATCTTCAGGGAGGAGAAAGTCATCAACTACCTAAGATCAATGGTGCAATGGATTGGGTTTGGTTTTTTTTCTATTTAATGAGTGCGTCAAGCTAGTTGGCATGGGTAACAACTACAAATGTAAATGTGTTGGTCAGCGAGAGGCCAAATTAGAGACATTAACCTTGAATGTTTTGTTTGATTATGATTTCAGAAAATGGAACACCGGTGGTGTTTAAAATTTCAGTGTGCATTTTAGATTTTTGACAAAAGACATCAGCAGGTGAAGCTGGAAGTACTTAGGAAGATAAAAAATGTTGAGAATGTGTGCTGTAGAATATAGTAATTTGTTGAATATTTATAGGTAAACAAGTGATTAATGGCAAGCAAAACCAAACCCCGAACCCCCTTAACCCCAAGTCCATTAATTTTAGTTGTTAAATTCCTGCTTATTTTTAAGTTGCATTCAGAAATCTTCAGGAAACTTCAGGTAATGCAGAAAGCTAGTTGGGAATGTGATTCATGCAAATATGCAGAGCTCTACTCTTCTCAAGTAGAAGTTTTTCTCAAGTAGAATTTTATGAACTTTTAGCATAGGTAAATGTTAAGATTCAACTTTTACCTTCTGCAATTAGATATGAATGACTGAAAGTAATTTTGAAAGCTCATTTTGACAGTTAATCACTGTGTATTTGTCGTAACTGAAAAAACAAATTTTGTTGAAAATACAGAGATTTGGTAATGATTTCATTCTATACGTATATTTGACTCGATTTCCTCTGATTTAAGTGCATAAGGGCACTGGACCCATAATTTTTTGAAGTGGACTATTTGGCTCTTAAAAAACAAAGTGTGCTTGGTATTATAGCAACGTATACTTCTGAAGTGATGTTTAGGCTTTAATGTGCAAATGGATTATGTTTAAAGAAATTCTTGAAAGGCAGAAATAATTGTTTGCTGTGTGATGTCCATTTATAGTGACTTTAGCATTGTAATATTCATAGAATAATAGAACCACAGACTGGTTTGCGTTGGAAAGGACCTTAAAGCTCATCCAGCACCACACCCCTGCCATCGACAGGGACAACTTCCTTTGGACTAGGTTGCTCCAAGCCCCGCCCAGCCTGGCCTTGAACCCTGCCAGGGATAGGGCAGCCACAGCTTCCTTGAGAATATTAAATATGCATAGTTGAATACTGCTTTTTCTGGTATTGCACAAGTTAGAAAATATAGGTACTTGATGTACAAACGTTTTCTGTTTATTGCCCCTTTCTCCTCAATGCACAGTTAAAAAAAATATGTATTTGTAGGTTAGATGGAGCGAACAGGTCTGTACGCTGCAGAACACTGGACTGTAGCAGTGCAGCCAGCTTATTTAGAAGCAGCAGTCATTCTGGAATCTAGAAAATTGCCAGGATTTTGTGATTTAGTCTGGGGTAAAACTCTCTTTCTTGTTTCTGTCTAGTGCAGTGTTCAGTTAGAACTTCTGAAGAGTACGAATCACTTTCTGATCTAGAGATCTACAGTGGGGGCATGTTTGACCCTTGAGCAGTCACTGTTCATAAACTATTAAGG
>JAOEHY010008526.1:0-34429 GCA_025447955.1 Psilopsiagon aurifrons | reverse complement strand
CTCCAGGAGCAGAGGGAAGAAAAAGGGGGAAGTGAGTGAACAAACTGCATGGCTGATTTATGGCTTAAACCACGACATACTCCAAATAGTTGACCACAAACACAAGAAGATTAAAACAAACACACAAAAATCAACAAAAAAGAAAGAAACAACAAAACCCCAGACACAATTTTTATTTTGGTTTTGAAAAAATAAAAATGAAAATATGTCCCTTTACACTTCTGTTTTGATATTTTCATTTTTTATTTTTATTTAGTAGAATGGAAAAAAATAATAAGCCAAAGTGTCTGAAGAGTAAAAAATTGTAAACAAAATGGAATTCTATCAAAATGACAGTTTGCTTGAAACATTTCTATGTTACTGAATTTTATTTTACCAGACAAATTTGACAAAATTAAGTTTAATATTTTATTTCCAAACACATTGATTTTGATAGAAGATCCATTTCATAGAAATCTTTTTAAATCAAAGTTCTTAGACATTTTCTAATTCTTCTGAAGCTTACTACACGTGATAAAAGGAAAAACAGTAGGATTATAAAGCATTGAGTAGCCTTTCTTTAATAAAAAGCTTATTAATATCTGTTCAGAATATTTTTCACCACAAACTCAACAGTTATTTTACACCTCAAGTCGAAATGCCCTGTCTATAGACCACAGAAGGTGTTCCTTAGTTAAAACTTACATGTAGCTAATTCACTTATTACTCTTTTCTGACCATACATTTTAAGAAATTGTTGTGGTATAACCCAAGCCAGCAAATAAGTGCCACGCAGCCACTCATTCACTTCCCCTACCCAGGAAGATGGGGAGGAGAATTACAAAAAGCTAAAACCTGGGGTTGATATAAGAACAGCTTAACAAAATAAAGTAAATTGCTATTATTAAAAAAGCTAGTTATAAAGTAGTAATAGAAATAGTACTCGTTGTAGTAGTAGTATTAAAATGATGTTAGAAAAAGAGAGATAAGAAGAAAACTCAATAAACAGCAGTGATGCACAGCACAACTGCTCACCACCTGCTGACTGACACCCAGTCCGACACCAGCAGCAATCTGGGCCTTCTGAGTAACCTCCAGTTTTTACACTGGGCATGACATGCTGTGATATGGAATACCCCTTTGGCTAATTTGGGTCAGGTGTCCTGTCTTCTGCTCCATCCCGGCTTCTTGTTCTCACTGGCACAGCATGAAATTGAAAAGTGCTTTATCAGGGTAAGCACTACTTAGCAACAACTAAAACATTGGTGTGTTACCAACATTATTTGCCTACTAAATGCAAAACACAGCACTGTAACAGCTACTAGGGAAAAAAAACAAAACAAAACAAATCAAAAATCTATCTCAGCCAAAATCAGGATATTTATTTAAACTTAAAAGTATGCAGTTTGCCTGATAGTCACATAGACATTTAGACAACAGCAGAGACTTTAAATGCTGTTCTTCTAATCAGGTAGATGATCATCAAAAGACAATAAGCTACTTAAATTTAACTGCTACTTCTTAAAAAAAATATCCAAAACCTTAAAATAACAAGTAGCTTCAATGCATCTATAAAAAACATTTTGTGTGTTACAGGCTGAACAGTAAGAAGCACAGCCTTGAGCTTCCACCAGGACACAGTGATTCAAAAAGAAAGGAAAAACTGTTTAGGTTCAAACTGTTTCACAAAATCAACATGTGTCCTTTTTGAAGTGTTTTAAAATTCTTACAGAGGTGAGAGTCATGGAATATGAATTTTCTAAGACTTCTTAAAAATAAGTTGCAAAAAATTGTGAAATACAGGTTTCTCATTGTGCTATGGACAGGCCATTACTATTCTTAATTCTCCTGATTTCTTATCTTGCTCTGCCAACAGCTAGAACCACTAGTATTTCTACAGTTATACACTGTAATTCCAAGTCTTCATCTATGTATTCATCTCTTCACTTCACCTGTGTTATTTTCTTCCTTATTGCATTCTCTTCAAGTCTTTCCTTCTTGCAGGAGGCCATTCACAAGTTACTGAAAAAACCAGAAACCAAAGAGCTCTTCTTCTCTTTATCAAATCCACTTTTACTTAATTTAGCAAACTATTCACGAGTCTGTAGAATTCATACTCTATTTCAGCTCAAGTCAGAAAAATATTTAAAGACAGAATTGATTGAATGTTTTTCTTAAAAGGAATTTATACTGAAGTGATTCATCTTCTGAGGAAGTGATGTGATATTTCTTCAAGAATTCTATGTGGTATTGATCAGAAAGTGAAAATTCCATGACATATGTATTAAATATTTATTGGATTCCAATGTATATGCATAAATAACAAGTATAAATCATACATTTATCTGAGAGGAGCAGATATTGAGGTTTGAAAATTCTTAGCAGGGCAAAAAAAGTTCTTTTCTGGACCCTTGTTGTAAATGAAGCCATGATTTTGTTGTCTTGTAAAACTGTATGGCTACCTATCACAAACATTGCCATGTTTTTGGATTTGCCACAACTCCCAATGACAAACACTTTTTCATATGCAATTATTCCACACAATTATTTGAGCCCATTACCCCTGGTCCTCTCGCTGCAGTCCCTAATGAAGAGTCCATCCCCAACATCCCTATAGGCCCCCTTCTGATACTGGAAGGCTGCTATGAAGTCTCCACGCAGCCTTCTCTTCTCCAGGCTTAATAGCCTCAACTTTCTCATCCTATCTTCATATGGGAGGTGCTCCAGTTCCATGATCATCCTCGTGGGCTTCCTCAGGGCTTGTTCCAATAGCTCCATTTCCTATTGATGTTGAGGACACCAGAACTGTGCACAATACTCCAAGTGAGGTCTCATGAGAGCAGAGTAGAGGGGCAGGATCACCTCCTTCAACTCACTGATCACGCTCCCTTTGATGCAGCCCAGGATACAGTTGGCTTTCTGGGCTGCAAGTGCACACTACAGGCTCATGTTCACTTTTCGATCGACTAACACCTCCAAGTCCTTCTCCACAGGGCTGCTCTGAATCTCTTCTCTACCCAGCCTCTAGCTGTGCTTGAGACTGCACTGACCCAGGTGTAGGACCTTGCATTTGGCATGGTTAAACTTCATCAGGTTGGCATCAGCTGACCTCACAAGCATGTCAAGGTCCCTCTGGATGGCATTCCTTCCCTCCAGTGTATCAACCAAACAACACAGCTTGGTGTCATCAGCAAACTTGCTGAGGGTGCACTTAATCTCACTGTCCATGTCACTGACAAAGATGTTGAACAAGCCCAGTCCCAACACTGATCCCTGAGGGACACTGCTCATTACTGGTCTCCAGCTGAGCATTGGGCCATTGAGCACAACTCTTTGCGTTTGACCATCCAGCCAGTTCTTTATCCACCGAGTGGTCCACCTATCAAATTGGTGTCTCTCCAATTTGACAAGGATGTCATGTGGGACAGTGTTGAACGCTTTGCACAAGTCCAGGTAGATGACATCAACTGCTCTACCCCTGCCCATCAGTTCCATAGCCCCATCATAGAAGGCCACCAAATTGGTCAGGCAGGATTTCCCCTTAGTGAAGCCATGCTGGCTGTCACCAAGCACCTTGTTGTTTTTCATGTGCTTCAGCATGCCTTCAGGAGAATCCACTCCAAGATTTTGCCAGGCACAGAAGTGAGGCTGACTGGTCTGTAGTTCCCCGGCTCATTCATTTTCCCCTTCTTGAAAATGGGGGCTCTATTTCTCTGGTTTCTGCCATCGGGAACTTCACCTGCCATGATTTTTCAAATATGATGGACAGTGGCTTAGCAACTTCATTTGCAGCTCCTTCAGGACCCGTGGACGGATTTCATCAAGTACCATGAACTTGTGTATGTTCAGGTTCCTAAGATGGTCTTGAACCAGATCCTTTCCTACAGTGGGCCCAGGGTCTTCACTCTCACAGTCCCTGCGTCTGCCTTCCAAGACTTGGGTGGTGTGTTGGAAAAGTCATGGAAAGCGTCACTGACTGGTGGGAAGCTAAAGTACATATAAATATTGTATATGATACTTTGAACGCTGAAGTACCTAGAGTAGGTTTAAAGCCTTTTTTCTAAAAAATATATGAAACAGAAAATGATTAATTGATGCGCTATGTTTCAAGGGTGCTGTACCTCAGTTTGGAGACAAAGGCTAGTCCAGATTCAAGTAACCTCGTACAACTCTACTGACTTCCAGAACACCCTGGATACACATCTTAGGGTTCTGTGAGCTTTAAAATGTTTATCATCTACAGTGGAAAAATACCATCTTTCCATTATGTGCTCATTTACTCTAAGCCAGTAGAACATCATGGTAAACCTCGGTATTCAAAAGGTATTTGTTGGTAAAGATGGAAGCCTTTACATGCTCGTAACGTGGAATTTCAGTTAACTAAAAATATTTCACCACTGCATCTCTTTTTCTTTAATTTTTCTTTTAATCAGCAGACCACATATAATTATATTACTAGTTTTTCGAAGTTTTTGAATCTATAGTTCTTCTGAAGTACACTGAAATTTAATTTCCTCTTCCATTTCCTATTTTAGAATTTCTTTTGAAATGAAGCTTGGTATGCTTTATCTTTTCATCTACATTGTGATCTGACATAATTTGAAGTAGAACTGAGCACTGTCCTAACATAAACAAGTGTTCTTCTTAAGGACTCTTTTATTCTCGGTGTCTTTATTTCACTGGACCTGGAAACAATCATGTGTGAATGAGATGCAGTCCAGTGAGCCTGTATGTTTTTCTAATCAGAATTTTAAAGAGAAGGAGAATACCAGTTAAGACAATCTTTAGTCCAGATTGAGATTGAGATATACACCATAAATAAGGAAAGACTTTCGTCATTTTTCTTATTTGCTCTGTTGATCATTTTCAAGAATAGGTTGGTTAATCCCAGAATTATTTAATAGAAATTCTTTGATGACATTATCTATACCTGTCATCAGGGCAGTTACTGGTGGTGTTAGCTTTTCTGAACAATTACTCTGATAAGAATTTGTAGTTGAGCTGATCTTGGATTGTCTGACTTAACCTTTATTAAATGGAGCCACCTTCAGGAAGGCCTTCACATCTGTAAATAATTGTAATGCCACATGTCCAAAGAAGCACCCTGTCATCTTCATTTGTGAGAAATATTCAGGAATTTAAGACAAAAGAAAACAATGAGACACATCATCCATAACCATATTTGGGTGTTTCATACATCATAAAACTGTATTTGTGTGCATTACAGGAATTTTAAATTAAAATTCCACATACTTTGTTATTGCTTATTACCCAGGCTTTGCTTGTACAAGCATAAATATAAATTCTAGAAGGAAATGGTATCTAATACTAGACTTACACAAAAGGAAATTAAAAAATTTAAAATTTTACATGAAATACCAGGAATATTTTTATAGGAAGAGCTTTTTCTGCTCTTACTGTTTTTACAGGCAGAAATAGTGAAACAGAATTCCATCTCTGCATAAATATCCAAAGAATACTATGTTGATGGAGACACAGTTATTAATTATTTAATAGATTAATTTCTTTTTACAGTCCAGCTGTTCCTGTGTTTCACAGAACAATCTCAATATTTACATAGAGGTTGCCAAAAAGAGTAGTTCTCATTGTCTCTTCCGCAACAGTTAGGTGTGAATGGCTTGTTGTGCTACTGAGTATCATCGGATAGTGACTAAGAGCTATTTATGATGGGCTGTATCAAAAGGAGCGTGACCAGCAGGTTGAGAGAGCTGATCCTGCCCCTCTACTCTGCTCTCGTGAGACCTCACTTGGCGTACTGTGTGCATTTCTGGTGTCCTCAACATCAAAAGGACATGGAACTTTTGGAACAAGTACAAAGGAGGGCCACAAGGATGATCAGGGGACTGGAGCACCTCCCGTATGAAGACAGGCTGAGAAAGCTGGGGCTGTTCAGCTGAACAGAAGAGAAAGCTGCATGGAGACCTCAGAGCAGCCTTCCAGGATCTGAAGAGGGCCTATAGGGATGCTGGGGATGGACTCTTCATTAGGGACTGTGGTGATAGGACCAGGAGCAACGGATTCAAACTTAACAGAGGAAGTTTAGATTGGACATGAACAAGAAATTCTTTACTGTAAGGGTGGTGAGGCACTGGAATGGGTTGCCCAAGGAAGTTGTGAATGCTCCATCGCTGGCAGTGTTCAAGGCCGGGTTGGACAGAGCCTTGGGTGGCATGGTTTAGTGTGAGGTGTCCCTGCCTATGGCAGGGGGTTTGGAACTAGATGATCTTAAGGTCCTTTCCAACCCTAACTATTCTATGATTCTATGATGTAAAAGCTTTTCCTATTCACAGTTGATTTCCTTGGAATAAATGACTGCTTCATGAAAATGTTTACTATTTTTACTTTTTAAAAAAATCATATTTAAAACTGGTGGTGAGAAACTAGAACATGTTGCCCAGAGAAGTTGTGACTGCCCCATCCTTGACAGTGGTCAAGGCCATGTTGGACAGAGATTCAAGCAAACTGGTCTAGTAGGAGGTGTTCCTGCCTGTGGGAGGGGGTTTGAACTAGATGAGCTTTTAGGTTCCTTACAACCCAAATTATTCCATGATTCATTCACTGAAAACTAAAAAAAAAGATTGTCCCACCCAGAAAGAGCTGAAGGGCACTGATGGAATAAGTCATGATATCGTTCCTTAGCTACACGAATTCCATTAGTTTTTGTAGTAAAAATTATAGAAGAAAAACCTCAAATTTTTTCTTAATTTTAACCCCTTCTTGTAGTTCTAAATTTAAAATTAATTTAAATTAATTGCAGGCACCTTCTGGTAGCTGCAAGTTAGCATAATGCAAGGGAGAGCTGAAAAAGACAAAGCGAATGAGAAAGGGGAAGAAAGATATCTAGCCATAGATATGGAAAAAACCACTGTTTAAGTCACAGCAAATGTGTCAAACAATAGGATTAGAAGAAAACTTACAGCAATACTATGAACTAGAGGGCAACCATATAGGTTGAGTTCTTGCAGCTGTGGGAAATGGAGGAAGCAACTTTATCATCATTAATTTCCCAGTACTGTAAATTGACCACAACTCTTTCTGTGAGGCCATCCAGCCAGTTCTTTATCCACCGAGTGGTCCACCTATCAAATTGATGTCTCTCCAATTTAGAGACAAGGATGTCATGTGGGACAGTGTTGAACACTTTGACAAGTCCAGGTAGATGACATCAACTGCTCTGCTCCTGTCCCTCAGTTAGGTAGCACCATCATAGAAAGCCACCAAATTGGTCAGGCATGATTTCTCTTTAGTGAAGCCATGCTGGCTGTCACCAAGCACCTTGTTGTTCTTCTTGTGCCTTAGCACGCTAATCCCCATAGAAAGAAATCAAAAAGATGTTCCATATCTCTGAGTGCTTAAAACAAAATGTAGCTCAAAACCAGAGAATAAGTACAAGCAGAAAGATGAATGAATCCAGTGAAATACTGAATCTTAGTTAAGCAGAAATAAACAACAAAAAGTACAATGGCCTATGCAGCATGTGGATCACCTCCTGTTATATGACCTAGGCACACATTCTCTGCAGGGCTGTACCATAACCATTAGCAGTCATTTGCAACTGCGGGTGGTCAAAATTGAAGGAAAGACCATTGGTGGCATCATCGATTAATTCATTGCAGTGCCAAATTTTTATCTGAAATGGACAGTGAATTAGTTCATCTTGTTAAGTTTCAAATTTTGTGTTACGTTTTGGTTTAGCTTTCTTCCTGAGATACAATATGAAATCATTTTATTCTGTTGCAGAACATGATTCTCTCCTGTCATTTGCACTTGAACTGTATGAGTACCTTAATTAACCTCTTGATAAGTAAAGATAATTTTCTTTTCTGGTCAAGATTTCATCTATCTTCTACCCACAATAGAAAAAGGAAAATTCTGACTTCAAAAATTGATGTGTGATTACTGATAACAAAAAAAGAAACATTAAAATAATAGATTTTTTTTCCAGTTCAAGCTATTTTGCATGCTTTCTTTTTATATCTTCCAACAAGCCATTGAAAGATACTCTCATGACTTATGATAGAACTGACCAGAAGTAATTTCATAAAACGCATTATTTCACAACACACGTTGATGTTATAATTGTTCTAGTGGTTTTTTTGAACAAGTGCCTTGCCCATGGATGATGGATGCCTCACTGAAAATAAAGCACAGCCAGATGAAAACAAAGTAGTATCTAATATATGAATGAGCAATGACTTGAATGGAATTCATTCAAGAAAGAGCTTCAGAAAACTAGCATTACAGTGCCGCAACTTATATCACACATTATGTCCCAGGAGAACACATCACATATTACTGGAGTCCAAATAAACAGAATAAAAAGAATTGAATCCCACCAATTCCTTCCTCCAATAGAAAGTAAAGCTGTGCATTCATCACACTGACTAGAGATTTAAGCCTGGCTTATCAAGAGAATTCTGTCCATCTACCTTCACCTAGTATGGGCCAATGGTTTAAGCACTCCTTCTGCAATATAGTCTCTATATTTCTTTTAAATCCCACTAGGCTAAAATCACAGGATTGAGTCCATTCATTACACATAAATAAACACCACTGAAGCTACATAAGTTCTTTAAAATATTACAGTTCTTCCCTGTCACTCTCACAAATTTGCAGAGGCCTGAGTTCAAAAGGGTCACAAACAATATCAAACTGAGTCATTAAATACATCTTGTACTGTGCTCTAATGAAAGTCAGAATATTTGCCTAAGCTTCTATTGTCAAGATGGGGGGAAATTTTCCACTTAAAGGAGTTTTATACTTCTCAACATTCAGCTTTTTGAGGATGAAATTGATATATATATCAAGAGGATTGATTCAATGACTTTCCATCTCCCTCTTTCCCTCCACATGCTTTCTCCAAGCTCCAGAGCATTACCATTCACGAGCCAGTGAAACTCAGTTGGCTTAAGGTAATTACTTTGGATCTGAGTCACAAAAATGTACGTAAAGTCTGATAGAGAATCTCATGGCTTCCTAAGTTTGTCTTAGACATCCACATTCTGGGTACAGTTCAGCATCAAAATGTTTTTATGCATCTGGACCATGTGCACTTTTTGATAGAGCTGCACTTCATCTGGAAGGCAACTAGAATTTTGAGATGACTGATAATGTGATAAAATGAATTCTGCAGTTTAGCAGCTTAGAAATTCATCTATTTCCTGCAAAAAATTAACCCATACTATTTTCTATGTCTCATTTGCAGTCAAATAGGAAATGCAGATGTTATAGAAAAATCATATAAACAATTGTAAATGTTAGCCCTGCTACCTTTTGACAGAGCTAATAAGGGGAAACACAGTTGGCTAAACATAACAAGAAAAATCCTCCTTTATGGATGATGGAAGTTGCTTGTCCAGTTAAGAATACACAGTACCTGCCCCCTGCTTCCATGACTTTCTGCCCTTACTGCTGATGAGGGACTCAAGAAAGGGAAAGGTATACAGAATACTGGTTTATCAGATGACTAATTTGGGCACACTTAGTCACATCTGAAATTTTGAGCCAAAATTTGGGGGTTAGTTAAATATTAAGACTAAATAGCTGATTTGTTCCTTAGTTCAATTCTTTGGGGAGATATCAGAATTTCAGAGATTGGATCTTTTAATTGTGAAAGCTTAAAAATAATAATGGCATATAGTTCTTACAGAATCATTATTTCAAGGAAGTTATCTATCTGCCTTATTTTGTTTAAAATATTGATCATATTCCCTAAGTTCTTTCATCTGAGTCCTCCATAAAATGTGATGTTCTTTCCAGCATTCCTACCTTTGCAGTTCCCCAGCCTTAGGCACACCATGTCCTTCGTCTCTCTCTCTCTGCATGTATATTTACTCTACACCAATCAATCAAAGAATCAAGCAATAGCGTTTTTAATAAAACCCCAGAATATCAGGTACAAAAAGGCCAGCAAAATAATTCAGTAGGCAAAACAAGTAGGTGCAATTTCTCTATCTGACAAGCTATTCAGCTAAGCTGACCTTTATTAGAAGTAAATGATCATAACAGCTAGAGGAAACCTTAAAAAAATGTAATTAAAAATATCAGATTATATAAGAAAGTAACAGGTGAACACCATCTCTGCTGAAGTTATCAGTGCTTCCAAGCGCTTCATTTTTCTTTTCCTTTTGTAAAAAATCTGAAATGAAGATACCTGAAACGAAAGAGCTGCAGTTGTACAGCCTGGAGAGGAAAGGCCCAGGGGAGACACTAAAGGGGCCGACAAGAGATCTGAAGAGTGCCTTTTAATAAAGGTGTGCAGTGACAGGAGAAGCGGAAATGACTTTAAGCTGAAAAAACATAGATTTACATTAGATATCAGGAAGAAATTCTTCATTATGAGGGTGATGAGGCACTGGCACAGGTTGCCCAGAGAAGTTGTAGCTGCACCCTCAAGTCCAGGTTGAACAACACTTGGAGCAATCTGTTCTAGTGGAAAGTGTCTCTGCCCATCTAAGCCCTTGATGACCTTTAAGGTCCATTCCAATCCAAACCATTCTATGATTCTGTGGTTCTATGATATACAAGAAAATGCACTATTCAGCAGGTAACAAACTATTAAATCAGACCTGAAAGTTCAGAATTTTATAGTACTTCATGCTGCAGATTCTGGCAAGTAGAAGGTCTGTTTTAAATAGTATTGCTAATAATTATCATCTACAACTGTGAGTATAAAAGCAATATCTCTTACCATAAACCTCATATAGTCTTAGGGTGGGGGAGGGTGGTGATCCTGAATCAGACACTACATAAACGTGAATGTATTTTTAATCTTCATTCAAAATACAAATGAAAGAAACTTAAGACCCATGCAGAACACCAAATATTTTTTGTTTTATTCCACACAAAATGGAGTGGCAATCCATAAGCTTGCCATTATTGACTCTTCTGATTAGGATAAAAATGTTTCATTACATTTGCTTTATTTCCCTTGTTGCTACAATTTGAGATTTTTTAGGCTAGAAGAAGATGATAAAAGGAAACTATATAAACTGGCTAATCAAAGTGTGAAAATGTCTTATAGCTAAAGATTGGAGGGAAAATTTCCAAAGATAAAACTCATTAGCAATCCTTAATATTTGCAGAAGTGTGAATTTTTCTGAAAAACAGGTACCAGTTAAAACTTCAGTTTAACTACTGAGTTAATGAAGATGCACTTAATGATGTCAAATGAATGACTCTTTTCACATAAGTGAGTATATTGAACTACCATTAGTGTCTGTCTTTTCTAGTCCATACACTACAAAAATACAGGCTTACTCT
Source organism: Psilopsiagon aurifrons (assembly GCA_025447955.1). Lineage (NCBI taxonomy): Eukaryota > Metazoa > Chordata > Aves > Psittaciformes > Psittacidae > Psilopsiagon > Psilopsiagon aurifrons. Next base: position 23,167 of record JAOEHY010008526.1, on the reverse strand, counting down.
TACAAAATGTATCAAAGTTTTTAATTCAGTCAGAAGCACTCTTCCTTTCTATGGAACATTTCCCTGAGCAGTTATGAAGAACAGGTTAAAGATACGAGGAAACCAAATGACAGACATAGCAAAATAGATAACTCATTGCAAGGGCTGAAAAGTCTATCACAACAATAGTGAAATACTTAAATGTTTGCATCAAAACCAAGTAGCTGAAGTTATCTGGTCAGAATGTAGATGAATTCCACCAAAAATTCTCATTTATATTTCTTCCTTTTCCCTTCCTTAGAGAAGGGCAGAAGGCCCAGTAAAACATTATTTTCTAACTACTAAACACCATAGCTCTGTTAGTTTGAAAAGAAAAATAAAGCATAGTTTGCTAATATTTTACTAGTGGCTAATTTTATGTCCATAAAGAAAAAAGTTTTCAAGTTCACAGTAACATATTCTTTTTCAATAGAGGAACAATAAAATAATTACAAATTTAGCAAAGTTCTATGTGATTAACTGGGAAAACATTTTTACTAGTTAGTATACACAAAAGCAGATCAAACCCTGCACAACAAACTAGAATCATATACCATCATGTGCAAGGCCAATGTGCAGGGATGGAAAAAAGAAGGATGGCACAAACTCAAGAGAGGTGATTTTCAAACATGTGTCTGACAACGTGAAAGGGCTCGAGTTGTCAGAGTAGTATCTCCCAGGCAACCATTTCTTAGACAGAAATGAGAAGAGATACAAGACGCTGCTTCTATCTATGTCATATCAATACCAGTTTATTCCTTTATTCATTTGCTCTGCTAAAATATTAATTCCTGCTGGAAATACGAACATGATGTGTAATTGCTCAATATTTAAGAATCTGGATATAAAATAAAAATAAACTCAACTAGCTGCATACTATTTACATCTTTGTATTATAATCCCCCTAAAAATCTACTATCCAGTCCAAAATGCAAATAAGAGAAAAGAATGAAATTCATAAAGATATGAAATCTTTGTGATCCTTCATTGGACTTCGTACAATATGCCCATGTCTGTCTTGGTACTAAGGAACCAAGAACTGGACACCGTATTACAGGTGTGGGTGTCACCAGTGCTGAGCAGAGGAAAGGGATCCCTGCCTTTATCTGCTGGCAGTACTTTGCCTAATGCAAATCAGGATGCTATTTGCCTTCTTTACTGTAAAGTTACAATCATAGAATCACAGAATGGTTTGGGTTGAAGTGAATCTTAAAGATCACCTAGTTCCAATCCCTCTGCTATGGGCAGGGGCACCTTTTACTAGACCAATTTGCTCAAAGCCCCATCCAACCTGGCCTTGCACACTTCCAGGGACGGGACATCCACAGCTTTTCTGGGCAAACTGTTCCAGTTCTCATGCAAGTATACACATACTTTCATGTAAGATACCTACTACATACTTACCTACATGTAAGTATATGCATATAAGATTATAAATATATATTTACATGTAAGCATATACATACTTACATATGTATGCCCTGATTTATTCTGTTCTTGATAGAAAGAAAAAAAAAAAGGATAAAAAAAATAAAATCTCTGTATGGAAAAATGCGCAGCATTCTTCTCTTCTTGAGATACAGGAATTTTTATGCCCTTACTATTTTCAAAGTGCTACTTCTTGAATAGAGATGCATATAATCTGGTTTTATTTCACCAAATTTCTACTCATGGACAGGATGAATTTTAATAGCAGTTTTAATATTCAGTTTCAATAAAAGGATAAAATATCCTTTGGGAATAGAAATCTGAAGGGAACACTATCAAATTTCAACCTTGCTGGAAACTGGAACTCAGCCCAAATTTATAGTGATTAATTCTCCAATCTAAAAGTGCCTAAGTTTCACTTAAACTAAAATTAAAGATACAGATTCTCAATGGCACTTAAGAGCTTGCATCCAATTTAAATTAAACCTAAGTGGAAGTTAGGATTCTAAATGATTTTGTGAACCTGTGTGTTGGTACACAATGAAGGTACCAAGGAGCTGAAATCCCTGCTTACCTGTCTAAATGTCTCAGCAACAAAAATGCTGCATCTATATTAGAAGACTTAGCAGACAAAAGTTCAACTGCGCCTTATATTTTGAGACCTGCCAGTACTGTAATCTGTTCAAGGATTAAAAGTCTGTGTGTGATTCCACCAAAATTCCCCACTTAGAATACCCATGTGCAAGCTGTCAGTGCAGAGCCCCTCAGACTGGTGAGTGAAACATGAACAAATGAGCAAAAGACCAAAATTTTTGGCTCAGCAGCAGGAAGGCCTTTGAACCCCAATCTTCTGCTCCCTGGGAAAGTTCACCAGGACTATGACTAGGGAGAGGTTAATAAAAAAAAAATGCTTGCTTCAAAGATGGTGCCAAAAGAGACTTTCGATGGTTTTTTTTAAATGATTGAGTAGAGGAGCCTGAAGGGCAAGGAGGCTGAACTTCAAACGTCTTTTGTACACTTGGACTTTTCACATCCACTGCCCCTAGGAACCAGGATACTGTTCAAATTCACCCACTAATTTTGTATGGGGCCTCTGCAGCACCTTCAAAACACCCACTCAGAAAGGAATAGAAGACATCTGGAGACAGGAAGACACTAGCCTAGCTCTACAAGAGAAGGGTGGTAGTACATCTTGTCTTGCAACCCTGGGTTGTAAGCTGTCTTTAAGGGAGAGAACCTAAGAGTTTCTCACTACTACCCACCCCTTAGTAACTGTAACTGGACTTAGCATCTAAACTTTTCCTTTTCCTTCTCACAGTTTGTACTAAGTGGTAGACTCCGAAGATCTGTCAGAAAGTGTTCTAATCCTAACTTTTCTTAAAGCCTCATAGCAAATGCTAGGATGAACATCATCATGTGGTGAAGGTTTAGATTCACAAAATCCTAAGTCAAAATGAGTCAAGTTGAGTGCAAGGCGAATAGTCTTGTTTTTCCTTTTGACAGCGTTTTAACAGATGAAGATCTGTCCTGCTACCTTCTACCCAAATACAGCACCAACTGTGTAGGGGTCTGTAAGTTAGTTTCCATGATTTAAAGTCAGGTGAGCCTAAACATCTGCTTTGTTTCTATTTGCCAGTAAAGCGACAAGCAGTGTCTCATGACAGGCACTACTTTCAAGTGGCCTTAAGGAGTTTGCCTGGTGCAGAGTACAGGGTGAAGGAAGGACACAGAATTGGGGTGGCTGCAGTAGAGCTGGAAACAATGCGAATGGTTGTCCAAATGAAATTGACTGAAATGGATGAAACAGATCTATAATTTTTTTGTCCCACTTCTGGCTGAAAACTGTAATACGAAGATTTCCCATTTTTCATCTATTCCAAGATACTTCAATGAGAATTCTTGACCGCAACACAAGATGATGTAAACTGGATAGTCAGAAAGTACCAGTGTAAAATCTCACTAGGCTGCACACAGCACATTACAACACACAAATGTGGAAGATAAATGAATTCCAGCATCACAGACTGTTGCTCACAGTTGGCCGAAATCTTGTATTCCCCAGTGACGTTGTGTACAATATGTATTTCACAGGACAGACAACATGGACAAGAGAAAAAAGCCTCTTGAATAGTGTTACCTTTTCAAGATACAAGGTGGGGAGAGCATCAATCATTCAGTGTGACATCCCAGCCTATTTTAGTTCTCCTGCGTAAGCATCTGAGTGTACTGATTCTTGTATATTGAAACTGAAGATGAATGCAGAGACCTCAAAAACACTCTCTTTAATCAGTTACAAGATAAGGTGTAGGTGTTTCAATATCTGAAAAATCCTTAGTGAGTCATAGTAGTAAATCTACTCAAAGGCAATTATGTAGCCGCAGTAACCAAAGCAGCAACTGAAATGGCAGCAGACTGCCAGAGATGCAGAGTAACAGGTTTCCCAGAATCTCTTGTGTCAGGGCTGACATCTCAGAAAACAGGGCATCTGCTAATGTAAAGAGTCAATACAGACCTGTGGCTACCTCTGAACCTTGATCAATCCATAATCAGAATTCAGCTTTCATCCCTCAGCTCTGCAATGGCATTAAGCTCTGGTCATTCCTTTAGTTTTGCCCCTTTCCTCCGAAGAGACAACTGCCCTGTCTAGGCTCTTGATCTTTAGAATGGCAAAATTCAGTTCGATCTGCAGTGCTGAGAAGCTTTATTTTTACTAGTCACTTACTGCCTTTAGGCATTCAGTATCTTTTAATTAAAAAGGAGTCTTTGAGGTAATGGGGGGAAAAAAATCTCTCTTGCTCTCTTTGCAGCTTTCCTCAATTCATCAACATGCCATTAAAACCTTTCACTTCAAATGTGTAAAATCAGTTCTTTGACATAAGAAATAAAAAGGATTTGTATTACTGGACTTTACTAATATGATCAAAAGTTGCAGGACCTTTATTTTAAACCAAGCTCAGGAGACTTAGAGGAATACGTTTCTCATACGTCTGTCCTGGGTTCAGCAGTAGCAGTCATTTTCCTCCTTCTTAGTAGCTGGTGCAGCACTGTGTTTTTGACTTTCAGCCTGGGAGCAGGGCTGATAACACCAGTGTTTTCAGTTATGGGTTAGTGATGTTTGGTCTGGCCAAGGACTTTTGGAGCCCCATGCTCTGCCAGGGAGGAGGGGGAGCCGGGAGGAAGCAGAGACAGGACACCTGACCCAAACTGACCAAAGAAGTATTCCATACCACAGCACATCATGCCCAGCATATAAACTGGAGGCAGTTCCCCAGAAGGGCTATATCGCTGCTCAGTCAGGCTGGGTATGGGTTGGCGGGTGGTGAGCAGTTGCATTCTCTTCCCTTGTGTCATGCGTTCAGCAGTTGCAGCCATTTTTCTCTTTCTTGGTAGCTGGTGCAGTGCTGTGTTTTTGACTTTCGGCCTGGGAACAGCACTGATAACACCCATGTTTTCAGCTACTGCTTAGTAATGTTTTGTTCTGACCAAGGGCTTTCTGAACCTCATGCTTTGCCAGGGAGGAGGGGAAGCTGGAAGGGAACAGAAACAGGACACCTGGCCCAAACTGACCAAAGAAGTACTCCATACCACAGCACTCCATGCCCAGGATGTAAAAACGAGGGCAGGGACCGGGAAGGTTGGGGTTTCGCTTCTGGTTTGGGCTTGGTATCAGGTGGTAAGCAGTTGTATTCTCTTTCCTTGTATTTCCCTTGTCATTTTTATTATTGGTGGTAGCAGTAGTGGTTTGTGTTATACCTTAGTTACTGAACTGTTCTTATCTCTACCTGTAGGACTGCGTTCTTTTGATTCTCCTTCCCATCCCTCTGGGAGTTGGGGGGAAGAAAGAAGGGGGACTGAGTGAGCAAACTGCTTGAGGGGCTTAAACCACGACACCTTGTTATTTCCCTTATTATTATTATTATTGCTGGTAGCAGCAGTTGTTTTGCTATACCTTAGTTACTGGACTGTTTTTGTCTCAACCTGTGGGAGTTAACAATATTTCAATTCTCCTCCCCATCCCTCTGGGAATGGGGGAAAGGGAGGAGTGAGTGAGCGGTTGCACGGTTCTGGGTTGCTGGCTGCGCATAAATCACGACAATGTCCTATGCTACTCTCCCAACCATTTTAGTGGCCCTTTGCCAGACTGCAGTTTTTTGTATTTCTTTTTTAGCCAGAGAGAAGAGGACCAAGTTGGGCACTTTTGCATGTGCAACCACATGGGGATAAAATAAAGGGAAAAAATCATGTCCTTTGACTGTCTGTCAGCCCATGCACTTACTGGTGCAGCTCACTACATGTTTATTACTGCTGCCAGGGCACAACACTGACCCGCATCTACCAGGTCCCCACATCCTTTTCTGCAGATCTGCCACTGAGCCATTTCAACAGCTGGTATCAGTGCACAGTGCAGGACTTTACTTCTGGTGCTGTTGAACTTTATGTGGTTCTTGCTTCCCCAGGAAGGAATGCTGGAAATGGCTTCTTACTTGTTTAAAAAGAGAAGGGTTTTAATATTGAGGACAGAAGGTACTGTTTGTTTGTATAGGCAGGTCTTGTCTTATGGGATGATTAATAAGTAGCTTCATTAAATAAGTCTTTTCTTGTTTGTAATTTGTTCATGCATTTTGTAATTTGCTCACGTTTTCGTAAAATTCAGAAGTAGGGACTACTAAGAGCACCCAAATCAACAGACTTTAATACCCAGGAATATTCCTCCCCAGTTGGCATGCTGGATGTGAGGCACATGATTCTCCTCACTCCCAAGTGTACCCAATAGTGGTACTGAACATGTTTCAAGGATGCAAATATGCCTCAGGAAGCTTCTCCCAAAGACTCACCAGTCTATGCCTTTCAGTGGATGTCAGTGTAGAGATGTGGAGAACTGGTGCCTTTGCAGAAGCATAGCACTGCACATGGATCCTAAGAGCATTAGCTTTACAGCAAAAGTGAGTCAGTATAGGGGCACTGATATTTCTGTAGTGATGGATATACACAGCTAGTTAAATAGCCCTTATGTACTACCTTGTGCATGTTGCTTCCATCTATTAGAATTGTCAAGAATTCATCTGCAGCATGCTTTTGTGCAAATTATTTGACAGTTAACTCTCACCATTTTCCAGTATTTAAAGAGTAGCTACAAAGATGGAGGCCTCCCTTTTTCAAGAAATCACATGGAAAAAGTGAGGGGTAATGGGCACAAGTTACTCCTGGAGGGATTTCAACTGGACAAAGAAGGAAAATTTTTCACAGTGAGAACAATCACCCATTGGATTAATCTCTCCAGGGAAGTGGTGGACTTCCCAACATTGGACACTGGCTGGACAGGGATCTGTGCCATCTTGTCTACATCATGCTTTGCGTGAAAAGTCTGGATCAGGTGACCATTGAGGTCCCTTCCCACCCGGTACTCTATGATTCTATGATTCTTATAAACCTTCTTTTCACAGTGCTTTAGAATTTACAATTCTTAAAATGTCCAACTGAAAATAAATGGGTCATCTTCATGCTTGAAGTAACTTCAGCAAAAGCAGTGACACCAGGGCTTATCTTTAGCCAGGGTTTCAATTATTCTCCAAAGTAAAAGAAATTACTGTCTTCCACCTACAGGCATAGCATAAATGACATAGTATCCCACCTTAAATATTATTATATATCTTTAGGAGTCATTGAATGTCTTCCTAAAGTAACAGAGCTTTACTATTGTCATGGTTTTAAACTATAAAGCATGCAGTTTGTTCACTCACCTCCCCCTCCTAAAAGAGCTGACATGGTTTAAGCCCTAAAACACGCAGTTTTTTCACTCACTTCCGTCTCCTTCTTGCCCCCCCCACTCCAAGGTGAGGGGGGAGGGGAATGGGGAGAAGAATAGAAAGAATGTAACTCCCACGGGTTGAGATAAGAACATTCCAGTAACTAAGGTATAACACAAATCACTATTACTACCACCAATAATAACAATGACCAGGGAAAATACAAGGGAAGAGGATACAAATGCTCACCACACAGTGACCGAGCTGTGAACTACACTCTTCCGGCTTCCTGCCCCCAATTTTTTACCTCCTGGACAGGGCGTACTGTGTTATGGAATACCTCTTTCATCAGTTTGGATCAGATGCTCTGTCTCTGCCCCCTCCTGGCTTACCCTCCTCCCTGGCAGAGCATGAGACTCAGAAAGTCCTTGGCCAGACCGTTCTAAGCAGTAACCAAAACATTGGTGTTATCAGTGCTGTTCCCAAGCCGAAAGCCAAAAACACAGCGTCGCACCAGCTACCAAGAAGAAGGAAAACGACTGCTACTGCTGAACCCAGGACAACTATTTAGATCATCTAGGATATATGTAATCTGTGAAGATTAAATGGAATTTTAAAATTCGAAATCTAGGAGTCTTACTAAGCATTTAGTCTGTTGTTTTAGAATCTTTTCAATAACACACTTTTTGAATTCTGATTTCCTGAATAGCAATTCTGTGACATGTAGAAGTGCATAATTTGTTAGAAAGACAATTGTAGCAATTGATAATATTATCTGAAAAAAATTAGAAGTAAGCTTAAGCTCACATAAGCATGAAAATTGTCTCTATTTTCATTGGAGAACTACGTCCCAAAATAACAGCATAGGTAAAATTGCAAATTCTGTATAGAAATAACTGTGTGGGTAATGCAGAAAATTTTGTTCATCACACAGAAGTTAGTAGAAAGTTGTTGCACAGCTGAGTGTCCGTTGTGTCTTGGAATAGTAGAAGGAGGAATGATGCGCCTTTGACACAAGATAAGACATTTTTCTTAATTAGGTAATGAGCAAAACCACACTTGTTCTGTGTTAGTCTGTAACATTATTGACTTTTTTCAAAGGAATGTGGTGATGTTTTGACACTAATGAGCATATCAACACAACATATACCAAGGGTTTGCGATGATACCAATCATGATCAGTTCAGTCACTGCAATCCTCAAAGGCTTTGATAAACTATTTGGAAAGTCATTGTGACCCTTTTGATATTTTAAGTGCATAAAAATAAACAGTAATTGAAGTTTAAACAGACAAAAAGGTAAACAGACTGTATTGCATAAACATGTACAAACTGCGTGAAAGCATGCATTAGAAGTCTTGGAATATCAAAAGGAATTTTTGACAAACGGCTCTTCAAGATTTTTAACAGATACTTTTGGCAATACTTACATTTAACATCTGTTAGTCATTTTATTTTGCCATCTTAAAAAATTTATGAATGTAAACCAGAAAACAAACAGGCATTAAGGGTTTGCTATTCAGGAGGAACAAAAATAATTATCTTCGACTCTGATTCAGTGAAATTAATCTTGCAGCTTGATTTTATGAATATTCTTCCCAATAACCAAAGAGAAATTGGACTTACAAAGCTTAGTAAAACTTAGAAAATGCTTTTGTTTCATGAGGGTATTTTTGTTCATGCTGATTAATTATCAAAATTTTGCTAATTCTTTAGCAGAACACTTCAAAAAAGAATGAAGCAGGGAACTGGTTAGTTAAAACCATTTACAACTCAACAGTATTCAGATACATAGAAAGAGGTTTCCATACATTATGATAACTTTAGTATGTCATCTTATCGCACCTTTTAACAGTAATGCACACATTGTTTCCTCATTCAGGTTCTTCAGGAACCATGTTATAGTATCCAATCTAAGTACCTTCTAGCAATCTAAACACCCTGAGCAGCCTTCATAGAGATATTTTTCAGGAATTATACATGGTAAAGTACAATCAACTGTTTTATCTACAGTGGCACTTAACAAAACACAGGTTTATTTCAAGCTCCATTTTCTACAGTACAGCTTGTCAGTCATGTTAGATTACAGTACTCTTGAAAATGTCACAAAAAAATCTGAATATTCCTGAGGCATGTCACATTCTAAAAGATTTCCATCATGAGCCTTTCGTAATAGCTGGGGGTTTTTCTTAGAACAAAATTTAACTATTACTTTAAGATTTCAAGATGCCCTTTTTAATCCTGAAATTATAGACAGACAGCTGTGCCATAGCTGCACATTCCTTCCCCTCTTCTGAGGATTAAAAAGAACATATATTGTATAAGTAATTATCTGTTTCTATGAAAATATTGTATTTTTTAATGTGAAATGGAACACAAGCATCAGTTGGTATTGTCACTTCAAATTATCTTACATTCATTGACTCATTATAATCTGATGAGCTGTGGTATATAATACCATCTGTGAAGGTACTGCACTTACATAAAAATGCTGCCTGATCTTTTCTTTCGTTCAAGAAATATATTCCTTCTATTGTCAGTACATCTTGACAGTTGTACAAATAAGTCAGATGAGTTTGGGGAAATGTTTGTTCAGTCACTTTGCTTGTGCAGAATCTTTGAAACCTCTTGGGTATCCAGGTATTAGGAGCCAAACCTCTTGGCTGGATTTAGAAGAAAGCTCAGCTGTTACCACAGACTGCTGGAATTTCCATGCAATCACAGGCTCAGGATGAGAATGCAGGTGTTTATATCCATTTTATTAGAGCTAGGAGATTTAAAAATCCTCCCAGATCATCTGGTAAAAAGTACTTAGCAATGTGCACTTCCTGACAGTGCTGCTACTCCTAGTTGTGTCAACCAAGACTAACATATGTTCCTCCAGGATAACTGGTAGCTTCTTTGTACCCACTCTTTCGAACGTGGTCAGTTTTCTGGCCAAGAAGACTAACAATAACTCAACCAAACAGGTCAGGAAAGCCTTTTTTTGCTGAGTAAGATCAAATTAAGAGTCATCATTTCCATGTTATAATTTAACATACTAATTAAGCAGACATTTAACTCTGCATGATGGATCCCAAAAGCTTCAGTGTCGCTTCCTAAATGGGAACATTATCACTCAATTCTTTGGATCTTTTCTGTGCTTAAAATTTCTTATTTTCTTGTTACTTTCTAGTAGTTGACAAATTAGTGGATTACAGCAAGTATATAATCATTAGCTGTTGAGCTGCCATTGTGATGAGTAGATGTTACTGTTATCAATGGTACACCTTCACCTTAAAGCAAATATCTTGTCCAGTTCCTAGTCAAGACAGTACCCACTAATCTATTCATTGCAGTTAAACTCTTCCTCATTTTTTCCACCTTTTTGCTTTACCTTGTTGCCCTTGATATCCCTTTCACAATTCAACCCCAGCTAAGCTTTGGCCTTTGTGGGGCCATTCATCCTTGAGGTGAATTCGGTGCACATTTGTGCTTAAATATAAAGAAATTAATGAACAATGCATTAGAGTCCTACGGCTGTAGATGGTTCTACAAGGAATCTGCAAAGATGCATCATGACCCCATTCCTTATACACACTTAAACCTGCAGCAATCATGTGAGCATCAGCATCAATCACCTCAACCTGGTGTTGGGTCTATCCTCCAGCCCAGTTCTGCTGCCCAAACATGGCCCCTGAGTACTTGCATTACAGAACTTCTACAAGACAATGCCTTGGCTGTTTTGTTTTCTATCTCATCACTAAGGCAAACTTCACTCTTTTACATGAAGTCATTCTGTCTCTGACATTCCTGCTTCCAGTCAGTTTAGCCCATTATGCAGTCGTCCTTGCTGTCCATGGCAGATCATTCCTTCGCGTCAAATTACCACTCCTGAGAAGCTATAATTTGAATTTCACTTTCCAAATAACTCCTATCTAGCCTTCTTCAGCCTGAAGAGACATAGGGTGAGTGGAGTCTGGATGGCAACCTTCCAATACCTGTAAGGATGTTAGGAAGATGGAGCCAGGCTCTTCACAGCAGTACGTCATGGAAGGACAAGTGACAATAGTCATAAATTTAAACAAGAGAGGTTCAGACTGGATATAAGGAAAAGCCCATGAAGTCAGTTAAGCAATGAAACTAGTTGCCCAAAAAAGTTGTTTATTCCCATCCTTGATGTTTTTTTAGTTCTGGCAGGATAAAAACTTAGGCAACCTGTTCTGATCTCACAGCTGACTATGCTGAGAGCAGGTAATTGGACTGGAGACCTCCAGAGGTCCCTTTCAATATGAAATACATTATGATGGCATAATCCTATTTGAAAATAAAAATGGTATATACAGATGATCTGTATTTCTGTTCTTTTAGGAGAATCTTAAATGTGGGATATTTGTGTCGCAAAGTGTGGTAGCAGACTGCCATCAGGACTTCTTTATATGTCAGGTATATCTGTGGGAATATACTATATCCCTGGAATCTTGAAATGAAACCTTCCTTTTCATTCAGGGTCTCCCTTTATTCGTATTACCTGATAGACGCTTTTGATCTAAAATTTTGCTTCTTCTAGGGCAGTACTATACTGTACCCACTCTTTTTTCAGGCTTTCTGTTTGTGCTACAGAATATAAGATAAAAACCCCAACAAAGATACCAGAATCTTTTCATCCCTGAACATTTAACTAGTAAAAAGATATTTTTAGCATTTATGTATGCCTGCTATTGAAGCAGTGCTTAAAATTCTTCAAACACTGCGTGTTCAGTTTAATCTTTCAGGGGAGTATTAAGACAAGAAAATTTACATTATTGATAATGTTCATTAATTTTCCTAATATCTTGCTTAAACCTCCTCCCCTGGGTAACTAGAAAAAAGCCAGTGAGTGTTCCAACCCACACATAAGTCCAGCAGCTGCTGACAAGGAAGAAAGAAGATGTTTTGGAAAGACTGAAACTGGCATGCACTGTCTCTGGGAGCCTCAGGATTGTTCCCAGAAATATGGACAAAATGCTGCCTGAGCCTAAAAAGACATTTTTTATTGAGTCATTTTTTATATTGAGACAAGGGTTGGCATGAAATCACAAAATGAAATATATAAACCTTTAGAATCAAGTAATGCCAAGTTTGATTGCTTTGTAACAGTAGCAATGGAAAATTACTGAGGTGAAATTTTTCACAGGAAAAAAAATAGATTACAGCTAGAGAACATACTGAGAATTCTTGTATAAGACAAACTGTTGCAGCTTTAGGCCTTTATGACTTTAGTACAAAATGAGTGTAAGAAAAACAGGCTAAAAGAACAGGACATAAGGATAAAGGAGTATCTGGAATGTCAGGGATTCAAGATGGGATGCAGTTAAACTAACTGATAAGTAGAAGGACAGGATAATCGTTATGTCTATGGTGTAAGCAAACCAACTAAGCTGGTGTAGGCATCTACTGCGTGTGCTTCAAAGGCTGCCAGAAGTGATGAAGACTGTTGGAAGAAGTAAACGACCCTCAGAGACCACCACATTTTTGTGCGCATGCGGGTAACTTTCTGGAAAATGATGTAATCCATACATAGCCTCATGAATATGTATGCACACCCAGAGGCTATATAAGGATGGCTTGTGTAACAATATCGGGACACATGTTAGGAGGAGCTGTCCCCAGTGTCTCCTTGCACCACAATAAAGAATACCTGCTTGTCAACTTTAAACTTCGTTGGCAAGTTTGTACCTGGAGTTTTCTCTGAATCAATATCTTCATGACATTTAAACAGATTATTTATTTTTTGGTTGTACAAAGATCTGTAATGCTCCTCTGCTCCATAGAACAGCATTTCTTCTGTTCCTATTGCAATACAACAAAAGCTTCTTTGTCACAGTATTTCTATGCTATAAGCGATAAATCCAAACTACCTTTTTAGTCTTTAATATCTCAGCAAGACTATTGAGATGATAGATCAAAATACTGATCACTAATGTCAAAGGTTCTGTTTTCATTTTATTCTTTCTCCAACATTAACTGCATATTAGTTTCTTAGCTTACCCGCATTTAATATTAAATACCATCAGACCATGGACTTTTCTTCTTCTCTCTGCAGTGCTTTACCACGTAAAATTCCAAAGCCAGCCAGATCTTGGAAGGAGTGTAGGTATCACAGAAGGTTCCTGATGGATTTCATGCCTCATGACTCATGTTTGAGCTAGTTAGATGTCTCCTTGTACCTGAGGCTGATGTCATGGGACTCTGAACATTCTGCATTGTAGACATCAGCATTAAGGGTAAGGTCCACAGGTCCTTGTTGTACAGTAAATAAGCATTTTGAAAGTGCCATTCTTCAGAAATTGCAACCACATTTTAAGTTAGGTTTGTCAGAGAAGTAAGATGAATCATCTTCTTTCTATTTGCCTACATTGACTGTAGAAAGGGCCCGGATGACTTAAAGTAGAGGCTTATTTTTACAGTTAAAGTTGGATGCAGTAAATCCAACCCCTGCAGTTTTATCTTTATCTTGCCTTCATCCAAGAGGCAAGATATCCAGTTACTAACTTGAATCCCACCTCCATGTATCAACCACATAAATCAGGGTGGATTTTTAAAATACATTATGATCCTTAGATGAGAGATACCACAGAAGTGCAAACCTGTTATCATTCTTGACTGCACGTCTACAACTCCTTATAACATTTGCTATGTTATTTCTAATGTTGTTGCTTTTTCAGTCTCATATGACATCTTTGATGTTAACATGATTTACTGTCTAATGCTATTTTATTTAATATGCATATTTCTGTGCTACATTTTAAAGATAACTGATAGATTTCATGGTTTACTTTGATCAATGTTCTTTTGTCAATAGATATTAACTTTCTCAAGCTGGTTAATTTTATGAGAAATAGTTTTCTAGCCTGTCTGCAGTGACCTATTAAGACAATTCATATTACCATCAAAGCATATTCTGAAAAAAAGTCTGTCATGACTTCAGGCTAGATAGGGACAGAAGTTACAGTGAGTGGAAACAGTCTTTCACTGTATCTTCAACTAGATATATCAACTTACTTTGAAACTGAATTTGTGCCAGACAAGAAGGGCTAGACATCTTGAAATGCTTTCAGTGCATAAAGAATGCTCTGTAAAGGCAGAGTACTCACTTCAGTATTTTGTCCTCATGATCTTTCTCATGGCATTTATTGATTTTTTATGTAACTTTTTAAATATTCTCACAGTAATTGATATTTGAAAATTAAAAGAATTACAATTTTATCTAAAATACATATCAGTAATTTTTTAAATTGCTAATGTATGGGATCCTACCTATCTTCAGGCAAACTCTGAGCATTTATAAAGATTCTATGTATACAGGATCCTACATAGCACACATTATTTTTTGTCATTTTTATATTCGTTCTGAACCTCATAAAAGTATTCCACAAAGTATCAGGGATATATAAATCCAAAGCTGTAAATGACAAGGTTGCATTTATAAATGTTCAGAATTTAACAACATGCATCATTGACCAGTAGTGGATAGAAATGTTTTAGCACTACTTAAGTAAGGACTTTTTTAAGCATTTACTTTATCCTTGACGAGGATGTTACAGTACCAGCAGTTTATATATTGTCATACTTCAGCACAGATTGCTAGGGTTTGCTGCAATATTAAATTTCTATTCTTCAGAATAACTGGGTTTTATCTTTAATGATCTCTGTCCTCCAAATTGGAAGAAAAGGTCAAATTAAGAAAAAAAAAATAAATAAATATAAAAGACATAAATAGAATTTCAGTTCTTCCAGCTTTCCAAGCTCCAGATAGTTGAAGAGGCAGACAGCATGGAAAGGTGAATGTCTGAGGTGCCAGAAACTCTGGAGTGAGTTCCTGCTACTGTTTAGTTCCCCGAGAGTTGAAAAGCTGGTCAGTGAGTTAGGTGCACGTGGGGAAAGATGTTTCCATAGTGGCCAAGGAGAAACAGCAAAAAGCTGATCAACCAGCTCACCTGCTTTATATCAAGATTCAGAAATATATATGCATCCCAATAGGAACTTTTAATCATATCATGCTATTATTATGCTACTGTGGGAAATGTTCAGTGAGTACTGGGTTTTGATCTTTGAGAGCTGGAAACTTTATGATTTCTAAAGCAAGAGGGACAGGTTCCCTCCTTTTTCCACTGTGAAAATTGTGAAGTTTCTCACCAGCCATGGAGACAGGAAAATGCTGTTCACACAGCACTGTCTAATCCTTCAGTCATTACCAAAGTTAACATCTGAACCTAAACATTACAGACATTTTACACGTGAAAGGAACTAGATAGAGCAATGGAATCTGGTAATGCATTTGGTTGGATCTGGATGGATTATTTATTGTCCTTTCAGGTGAAATAGTTACAAATATGCCATATCTGGAGAGCAACAAAGCAAAATGAAATTTTTTTGGTATACTGCTTATGTCCTAAAATAATAGAGTACAATATATTGCCTTCAGTGAAGCATCAAGGGCTAGATGAGCCAATGAGCAACCTTTCATTCAAACCGGCTTCTATTCTGCGGGTTGCTGACAGGGTCAAATATAGGTACTTGCCAAGGTTTTCAAGAGCACTGGATAATGGCAGACTCATTCTTATCTTGGACACATTCATTGGCACCTTTTCAATGTGGAAAGAGCTACATGCAGGTCTGATTATGATATGCTGCATCAATCTGTAAAGCAGCAGGGAGTAGTAAGGAGGAAAAATGGCTTCAGGACATTTGAGGACAATCTAGCAGTCCTTTCAGCTTGATAACATTTTGAGAAAATGAAAAAAAAGAATGAAGCTGTATAGTTTGAAAGTACTGTAGTGCAGAAGATAATTGCTTAGGTCTTTAAAATTAGATTCAGTGATTAATTTCCAAGCACCAGAGCCTGGTTCCATCCCATCTAACTTTACTTTTTTTAACGGTGCCAAAATAAGTATCATTATTTTTATAAGTCACCGTTAAACTCAGTGGAAAAAGGGAAACCATTCCATCTGTGTTCTGGATACTAGCACACTGCTTCTCTGCAGCAAAAGCATAGGATCATCCTAATTTAGGATGCTAACTGAAGTTTCTTTTACAAGACTTTAACACTGGGGCTTAATCAATATTTTTGTTCCCACCACATATTTACATGTCACATAGACACCTATGCTTCATATGTAGCACACAAGTTGAGATAATGTCTCAGAAGTGCAGTTTAAAAATATTAAAGGTTATGTGAGGAACTACCAAACAACAATGAAGGTTCATAAAGGCACACTAGAGGAGATGGAGATGGTGCCACCACAGCAAAAGTTGGGAGGCCATGTGTTCCCAGCTTGAGAAGCCTCAAGTCCAAGTCCTCTGCTTCCTGGCAGAATGTCCCATCCATCAGGATGCAGAAAGGGCAGGAAGACTGGGGAAAGAGGGCTTCACCCAGGTTCTCAGGGCTTGAAGTCCACAGAAACCTTGAAAAATCTTGATGCCAGAAGAGCAAAAACAAACCAGGGTCTCTATAGCTTAGTGATTACACTGCAGACCCACCAGGGGTCACTTGCAAAAGTGAATCAAAACTGGTGGGTGGGAACGGGCTTCTGCTTCCTCCAACTGTCTTCCAGAAATTCGCATAATGTTATTACTTGAACCATAGTCAGAAAAGACTCTTCACTGCACAATTACACTAATAGCATAGGGACACAGTGATCTCCACATACTTTTGATACGCAGTGCCATTTCCCAGTGCTCTCAAAGTACAGGGTGCTGACTTACGAAGAACCAAAGATTAGCAGCATTTGGCAACACTGTGCCTTAAGTTTGATTTGCATTTTCTTCACTTCAGAAATAAAGGAAATTTAACAGTGATAAATGGAGGCAATATATCAAGACCTGATTTTTTTTTCTGGAAATCATGTTCAGTAGGACATTGTGAGAAAAATTTTAATTATTCGGGGTTTTAAACTTGCCTGCAGTGAGCAGCTCTTTTGAATATTAATGAGAACATGCAAAATACAATTTCAGACAGATGTTACAGTTGGGCTAAAATGAAGAAAATAATTCTTTTTCTATAAATAATGTACATGCTGACCAACTTCCACAGCTTATAACAAATAAATCAAATAAGCAAATGTAATACATGAGTGATTTAAAAAATTCTATTTATGAATAGCTTGAAAACCTAGGCAAATAAGATGTGTTATACAAAGTAATATATTACTCCTCAATAGTGAAATGAACCATGAGAAAAAAGTTTACTCCAAAAAAAAAAAAAAACAGGTTCATATGCTAATCAAGCATCTTGACATTGAATCTGGACAGCAATGGCACACTGCACATAGCAGCAAACTTGCTTGTGATGGTGTCACTGGTTAGAGCAGCTATATGAGCTACATCAACTTGTTTCACCTCTTTGCTTTCCTACAGTTAGAGAGCCCGGGATTCCAAGTGACTACTAAAAATATCAGTTTTATGGAGCAGCTGCAGAGAGGCCTGGGATGAGAATTTATTTATATATTTTATTTTTATTTCAGTCTGATTTGGACGGGACAGGTAGTCCTGCTTTCTGGCCAGCCATAGCCTGTAAATAGCGCTTTGGAACTTATCAATATTTTCTTTGGTTTTTACCAGTACAGACTAGATAGTTTTAAAGGACATGAAAGATAGTATAAGTTAAACAGTTTATTTTCATGACATTTATTGAATAATGTCCTGTAAAAATGTTTTAATTTATTACAGGATAATAATTGTTGGCTACTGTGCACGAATATGAAAGGTAGTTTCGGGATATGTATTTTAATGCTGACATGATTACATGTGACTACAGTGAGTGAAGTCAAGGGAAAAATGATGTTGATATTAAATAAAAGAGAACACCTGAGATAAACTGAAAATTGCATAACTTAGAACTGCCCACAGTCACATTGAATTTTCATTCTGCCTGCTAAGAACACTTTATCCTGTAGTGAAGTTTTAGAATCCCACTGATCTCTATAGTCATTATAGAAATACTTAGACATTTCTCAGCACTCTTCATGGAGCTTAAGGTCTAAATTCAGCAAAGACCCCCTGCTGCGATTACCATCTTCTACAATTCATCATAATACAGACAACCAGATTTTTTTGTTACTTCACATTGCCTTAATAATGCTGATACAGTTTTGCATCATATATTTCTGTGGATGTTGATAGCTGCACCAAAATTTGGCTTTCTAGAGCACACTTATTTATGTTTGGCAATATTAAAAGGTACTTCTCTGAAGCTGTGTTTTGTAGGGAAAATCCCATTCTTCTGTATTGGTTTTTGTTGATTTTTTTTCCCCCTCTTTTTCATTTTGGAACCATGTTATTGAACTACACAGTTTCTGAAAATAGTACTGTAACATTGAAAGAAAGGGAAAAGTATCATGGAAAGAAAAATAAATATGATCAAAGCACATGAAATTTTGAATAAAGACATTTTGCTTTGAAAAAAAAAAAAAAACCCTGAAAATAAATCTGAGACAACCATTTCTATAGTGTAAAAACAGGCCCTTTATTGGTGCTACTAAAGTAATTTTTCCATAGTGCTTGGTTGAAGAGCTAATTTGTTCTTTTCTAGGGAACAATGAGCAACGGAGTAGAAATGAAGACTGGAGAGGGACAAAAATTCAGTGATGCAAAACATGCTATGCATAATTCTTTATACTTCGGTGGGTTGTGTAGCTTGTCAGTTTGTGGCATGACAGCAAAACTAAATCCCTCAGTGGACACTGGAGAGAGGTTGCTCCTTTATATATCTTAGAAACTAACATTTTGAGAAAAAAAACAGTGGTACTGCAAGGGTCACTGAGGTAAATCATAAGAACTGTATGAAAAGTCAGCCTGCTCCAACCAATCCTCTGCAGAGCCACTCTCACACGTTTCAGCCTGCCTTGATCAGGAAAAAGTAGATGTATCCCTCTCCTGCACAGGATCTGAGGGCTGCTTGGAGGCAGAGTTTCACGTTTGCTGTTCACATCAGTGAAGAAGAGGTGGAGAGCCTTTGAACTGGCTAGCCATGCAAAAGGTATCAGATTTATGTGTTGAGAAAGGACAGAAGTCCCATAAGAGTTGCTGGGTGGTTTTATTTACTCTGACATGAAAATGGGATATAGTCAAGGCTGGAGTGTTTCTGCCAAGCAGGTTTGTATTAAAAAAAGTAAGAAGAAAACTGAGCAATTGTAGCCAGTGACATGACATAACATAACAATTTTACAGCTGAATCTGTTACCTTCACATTTCTCATAAAACATACCAAAAATCTCTTTTTTTGTGAAAAACTCACACCTATTGAACTTTAGTTGTATATTCTAACCCTAGGTCTGGTAAATACTCTATAATGAACAGGTCAGGGGTAGGCTAACGAGAAAGTTTCCTTAATAACCTTTGCCTCAGTGCTCAATTTCTTCAGTAATTATTCATATAGTTAAGGAGCCAGCTTCATGAAGTGTTTGATTAGCAATATGTAGACATAGGTCTTCTGCATTACATGGGAGCCAGTTTCCCACTGGTCTTAAATGTGCAGAACTCTTAGGAGCTCTGGAACATCTGAAATGGCCCTCAGGGTCTTCATGTGGAACCAGCCTCCTCTCCAGATACTTGGCATATTTGTAAACACTGTCATTCAGTGTTTTGCTGTGTTAACTAAACTCCCTACTTCAACACAGAAGCTTAATGCATTTTTAAATAATTTGCAGCATCTCTCTGGGCCTTCAGCAGCCTCCTAGTAAGATTCAGACCCTCCATGCATCCAGCCCCAGGGAGCTGAATATGTTACCACAGCTGAATTGAGCCTCTTGCAGCTGTTTGGCTGAAGTACACATCAACCCCATTAACTGTATTGACTGATCACTTGTGAATGCTTTTTTTTCTAGTTGTCCATGCACATACCCATAATGCCATGTGAAATGCCCTAGGATGTGAGACTATCTGAATTGGATTGGCATGTATCACACAGGACATGTAGAAAATAATCTGGAAGCCAGGAAGCCAGGTGAGCTGCTTGATGTGTAGTAAGTGGCACAGTGGCTGAATCAAGCTTTCAGGTGGTTTCATGAGGAACTAAAGCCCACAAGACTTGGTAAGGGAGAGAACAATGACATTATTATTCAAATATCTTTTGGTGTCCTTTTGTGCTTATTGAAAATTAAACTTTGATCATCAGTCTCTGGAAGCATCCTCATTTTGGATGCATAGTTTGCGCAAAAGGTTGGTGTCTCTGTGGAACTAGGTGATCTTTAGTCACCATTAATATTAATATGAAGTGGCTCTGTCCAGAAATGTATTTCAAAGTTTCTAGTGTGGCTTATTCAGAATGATGACACAGCAGGATGAAAAATCTTTAATTGAAATGAAGATTAATTTTTCTTTTCAAGAAAGTGTTTGAGAAAGTCTTTGACTCCGTTTGTATATGCCAAGCTTACCCGAAAGCAAAAAAGCCTTTGGTCAAAAACCCTGGGTCAAATACAGCTCAGAGTATTATATAAAATGATAATATCCATTTATTCCCTCTTTCTTCTGCAGTTCACCTACAATTTGCCTAGAGGCCTGTTGTCAAATGATTTGGTTCTTTGCTTTTTGGAACTGTGTCTAGATGAATCTATTATGATTTAACTTTTTTATTTTGAACTACCACGTACTGTTCAGATAAATTGTTTTCCTGTTTAACATTTTAGGAAATTGTTTTGTATGTTCTCAGAGCCCTCTAGGCTCTGGAACAAATTGATGAAAAGCAAATTATTAACGTACATTCAGTCTGGCATATCTAATCAGCCCAATTTAAAGTCATTATGTCTTATATAAACAAGTACTGTATATATTTAAATATTTACCATAACAGTTTATGTAGTGACTAGGATGCAGAATATCTAGTCTGTTTTAAAGAGCATCTGAAATGGTATATACAACTCTGGCAGTCAGTAATCATCTTGAAGTCTCTAGAAAAGGAACAATGAATGAGTAAAGAACAAATTTATTTATGTTAAATTGGGTTGTGGTGGCTTAAAAAGGTCACAGTGATGTGTTGTGATGATGAGGTTAACAAGCTTACTCCATTTCTTTCTGGGCATTTAAATTCCAATTTGAACCTTATCAACCACTTTTTCCAAAATGTGCTTAATGACTGGGTGAGAAGCTGAAGATCATGTAGGGCTTCTTCTTCATTTGTTAAAAGTTTACTTGTGACTAATTCTGGAGCAAACAAATGGAAAGAAATTAACTGTGTGATAAGATTGAGGAAATATGCCCATATTTTAAAATTTGGCAAAAAAATTCTCATTAATACATTCTTGGAAAATATAATAGTGCCAATATTTGGTCCTTAGGCAGCTATTACAAGGAAACATGAAGACAGCTGTAAAACTCCTAATGCTTTGTTTGAGGTCCTCAGAAACCATATTTCCTCAGAAGAAGGGTTTTAAACCAGTAGAAAGAATGATTTTAGGCCAATAAGATCTTCCAATTCCATTTTGGTCTCTTTTTTTTTACCTTTATTTTTGGTCTCTTTTTTCTTACCTTTATCTTTTCTTAAACAAGGGATGAAAAAGTTGGGGTTTTGTTTTGTTGGATTTTTAAAAAAAAAAAAAATCATTACAAACTTTTAAATATTGTTTATGATTTTTAAACTGACAAAAATTTGAACATTATTGAAGTGGAATACCTAATCTATACAATTATTTCTTCAATAAAAACCAGAGTTTTCAGCCATACCATGACTTTTTTCTTCTGCATTTACCTCCTTTGAAATACTTAAGAGCATACCATTGTTAAATATTTCTAACGCAAAATCTAATACAGATGCAGAATGATAACTGATTATTAAAACTAAATGTATGTAATGGTCTCAAAATGAACCTTTAAAGAATTATTTTCAGAGTCTATAAACCTGGGAAAGATAGATATTCAGGGAATATTGCAAATATTTCTTGAATAAGTTTTACATGTGGTGTAAACCAAGATATCAAAAAGATTTTATGCTAAACTATAAAAGAATAAAAGTCACATGAACCTTCTGATTTATAAGAGATTGCTAACATGCAGGAATTGAAAGGCTGCCAAAATATCAACAGCAATTCTTTGCTTTCCAAGTGCTATTAAAAAGATAAGAGTAAATGACATGCCTAAATAAATCAAGCACACACCTGAAGGAAGACCTCCACCACTTAGGACATAATTATGTTTTGCATTGGACAACTTTGCTCAGTCAATAAGGAAAAAGCTTTTCATACTGCAATGTGGCATCCTCTAATCAAAATATTAGCAAAGTCTCAGACTGAAGTATCACCTTGTATGCAAATTGTAGGAGTGTATAATTATTAAACGAGATTTATTGAAGATATTAATGAAAATAATATTCTCATATGACAGTTCTTCTCATTAATGTGACATAAAATACATTTCTACAGCTGGCTTCAGGGTTTAGATGGGATTGTGTGGTAAACCTGCAGGTTCTAAATCTAATACTTATTGTTCTCAGTGTTTTCATATCCAGGTACTTGATTGTAACATTCAAGTCCCCTGTCTGTATTACAAGTAATTGTTGATTGAAAATTAAAATGTTAGCATTTACTACCTTAAGGCCAAATTTTTGTAATTTTTGGTTTTAAGACTCTCGTGGTTTAAGCCCAGCCAAAGCTCAGAAAACCATGCAGTCTCTCTCTCACTCCCTCCCCCTTCCTACCCCCCTCTCCCAGAGAGATGGGGAGGAGAATCAAAAGAATGTAACTCCCACGGGTTGAGACAAGAACAGTCCAGCAACCAAGGTATAACACAAACCACTACTGCTACCACCAATAACAATAATGATAAGGGAAGAAACAAGGGAAGAAAATACAACCATTCACCACCCGCCAGCCAACACCCAGCCCGACTGAGCAGTGACCTAACCCTTCCGGGTAACTGCCCCAGTTTAAAGAGTGGGTATGACATGGTGTGGTATGGAATGCCTCTTTGGTTAGTTTAGGTCAGGTGACCTGTCCCCACTCCCCCACTGGTCTCCACCCTCCC
>JAOEHY010008524.1:17500-22751 GCA_025447955.1 Psilopsiagon aurifrons | reverse complement strand
GCAATCCATTCCAGTGCCTCACCACCCTTACAGCAAAGAATTTCTTCCTCATATCCAATCTAAACTTCCCCTGTTTATGTTTGAAGCCGTTACCCCTTGTCCTTTCACTACAGTCCCTAATGAAGAGTCCCTCCCCAGCATTCCTATCGCCCCCCTTCAGATCTCAATCTTCTGCTAATAACTGGTAGAAGGCAACATCAAAATGCAAATGAGCTAGCACTGGAACTGTGAGAATACACAGGGTGAGTAATACATCATCTGGAAAGGTTTCATAGGTGCTCATATTACGGACTTTTCTGAAAGTCTGCTAGCATGAATTTGCTCCATCAAAGGAAGCTATTACAGTTTAATACCTTGGTCTGTGCATTTTCAAGGGGATGTTCTCTGTGTCTGCCCCCCTGAACTGACTGTCCTGCTGTTTACCTCCCTTTTGCCCCTAACTTTGTCAGCACAGTCCCTGAAGATAACTGAAGGAATAAACTGCTTATTTAGATCACTGTCTAATTATTATGGATATCTTTAGTAATAAAACCCCAACAATATGTAAAAGGATATGCCAAAGTACTTCTGATGATGATTACTTCCCAATCTATGAAGCAGAATCCCCAATCAGTAGAGAAAAGGACAATTTGCTTTTAAAGCATTTTGCTCTTGAGACTTCACAGATACTTTATGAACTTCAAGAAACGAGTATGTCAGGAAGATTTCTGAAAGAAAAGTAGCTAGTTTGTATGTACTACTGTACTGCGGTTTCTTTTCTCTTCTACTATAATGTACACATAATATTATACTGATCTAAAAAATGTGAAAATACAGTGGAAGTGCTGTGAGCTCTTGATGATTTCATTCTTTTCAGCTTCCTAAGAAGCAACATCGCTCTAACTATAATGACATTAACAGCACGTATCTGAGTGAGCGTCATTCTAGGAGGTTTTGCACAATTTCATTGCAAAAGGAAGACTTTGCATACGTAGGTGTAGGTACAAAAAAGACAACTCTAAGAGTATTCTCTGAGATGATCCAAAGCCTATTAAAGACAACAGGGTCTTTTCTCTGGTGCTCACAGGTTCTGGATTAGGCCCTAATTTACTCATTTTAAAACGATCCCCCATTCAGTGTAATTGCTACCTGTTGCAGACATTCAGTTCAGACACTCAGGAACAGGGCTGCGCTGTCAATAGTGCACAGGGCCATACGAATGGGGCAAGATAAAAACCTCCAACTTCTGCCTGCTAATCATCTCAAGGGTTTGGTTTTTTTTGTTTTTTTTTTTTTTTTTTAAAGGAGAAGAATCCTTCAAGCAAATCAGCATTTTGCTTACAAGTCTCGTGCACATATTTAAAACTCATACTATTTTATATTATCATTTGCTCCACTGTTATTTCCACTTTCAGTGTGCCTTGGCTGTTTCAGAGCTGGGGATCTGCATGCAGTGAGCAGATCCATGTGCACACAACTATTAGCTGAGCTTGAAGCATTGAGAAATGTCAAGGTAAACATTTAAGGACTGTTCTCCCTTTGAAGCCACCATGTATAACTATACAATATTATTGACTCAAGAAGTAATGCTGAACACTGGAAGTGTTCAGTCAGCATTTTAAACTATTATGAGCTACCTTCTGAACCATTGCCAAGTTAATAGACAATGAAAGATAATGAGCTTGAAATTGGGTGTTAAATTGCATTTTTGGTTCTTTCTTTTTTTCCCCGAAGTTTAACCATTTCCTGCAGGAACAACATCATCTTTGATGTATCATTATGTAAATGTCTATTTTTAGGTCACAAATAAATTCAGGCGTGGACTAAACCCTCACTCCTCCTGCTCCATGTGTGTGGGAAGGGGTAGAGGACGATACACAGCAAGACCCAACCTTTCTGGTCTCCAGAGGGAAGAAGGTGGAGAGAGGAGGTTAGGTCTGTCGGCAGCATGAGCCTCCAAATTAAGGAGATTACTCTACATGCTCATTAACAGTGGGCCTGGACAGTGACATACAGTGAACACTAAAAAGACCACATTTGTATTGCACAGGCAATACAAGGAGTATTTCTATGCATTCCCAAACCTTTAAGGACTTTCAGCTGAATTCAGGTTTTTTACAACCTGAAACACCTTCGTCGTGTGAGGTAACGTGTATCCAACCTGCTCATACTGTAAAAGTCATAAAATGCTGCAAATTTACCTATCAGCATGAATAAAATTAATAGCAGTAATTTTTATAAAAGCAGCATCATATAATAATAGCTCTTCAATGCCGAAATTTACTGCTTCACCTATGATTATTTAATTTCTTTTTTTTTTAACATGTGACTCCTAGCAGTATAAATACACTACTTAAAAACGTGAAAAGTGAATCTAGCATTGAACACTAGATCAAAAGTTGAATGGAGAGTCTGCTACTGAAACTGTACTTTCTTTTCAGAAATAATTGCAAAGAATATGACATGATAAATACCAGTACATTATGCTTCCGATAAGCTTTCTTTTATGTTCAACATAAAAGCAATGTTAGAATAACTGTAATTACGAAAATAATTCAAATAATTCCAAAAGGCAGAGAAATCTTACCTGATACCTGTTACCTGTATTTTTTGAGGATTGAAGATTAAATTAGGATAGGAAGGTGGGCTTATACTCATTAGTATAATTGTGGGATCTTTCTTTTATTTTCCTTTTAAACTAATGAGTTGCATTAATCCAGGTTCATTTTTATAAGCCTCTTGGGTGCAAATGTAAAGGACAGTCATTTTAGAAAACAATAAATTAAAAAAAAAGCATGTAGCATGCAATAAGTGCACGCATTTCATAAGACCTAGGTTAATACAACTGGCATCTATTTTAATTAATCCTTGTTAGTGTAACGACTAATATCCCTCCCTAGCATGTTTCCTTTAAACATTAGTATGTTAATTAAATGTTGTTTTTTTAAGGGCTTTTTTTTTTCTTTGTACTTCAACATGGCATTATATCACCTAAAACTATTCTGAACAACTACCTTATAAAGATGTTTCCTCACAATATCGGGTCTCTTGCAGAAATTCTGAAGCCTTTTAAAAAGCTGTTCAGGTGTAGAATACAGATATTCAGCTGCAGGAAAAACAGATACATTTTTAATGAAACAAAAACCTCAAAGCACACACTCGATATTAGTCACTTTACTAATTAAAAATGCATATTGCTCTGTGCCGCCTCGTGTTTTACATTATTTAAGCATGATTTTATAAGGTTACCTCAGCTCACAAGGATGTTTAATGCTAAATAAGACTGTGTAGTTGTGCTGTTTAGACATCTCCTTTGGGTGATTAAAATACATTATTCTAATGTAACACAATGCATATGTGATACATTTAGTGATGAGATTTTTCAAAGAACTCGTACTACATTAGTGCGTATCCTGTATTACAGTTGCATACTATTAAGTATTAAATTGTTTAAATAATTTGGTGTGATTTTCAGGCCTTGCTGGTTTGGTGTTTTTTTGTTGTTTTTTTTGGGGGGTGTATCAAAAAAAATCTGCAAACCATTGCAGCATCACTGACCTTTCAACAAAAATCTATCATTATGGGTTGTGTATGCTAACAATGAAGAATGCTATTTCAAAACTTGCTTTTGTGTTATCTTAAAAGAACAGATGGCAAATATAAACTTCGTCTAATGTATTAAAACACATAAAATTTTCCTTAACACTAACATGTTGGCTTGCCAAATAAACAATTGCTTTTGCACAAGTTTAGTCTCAAACTCTGTATTTGAGTATGAATCACGTTATTACATTTCAGCAAAAAAAATATGTAACAAAGCAGCTACCTGGAAATATCTCTGGGTACACCAAGGCTTTGGGACACAGTGGATAACAGCCACAATATACAGCTTCAACCCTGAGGACCAGAAATAATAAATACATAAAAATAGACATTAGTGAGCCACAAACTTATTTTAGTGCAAGAGCATTGAGGTTGACTACATATAGCAAGAGTGAAGCATTTTTTCTTCAGCTGCATAATCCTTCTAAATGCCAAAGTTGCTCTTTTTAAAGAAAATTTTATTGATCATATGAATTACACAGAACAGAACAGCGAGCATATGTTTTGTTCGCTGAATAAATCAAAGCGCAGCTCTGCATTTTTTTGTTTTTTAAATACTGTTTAACACATTTTATAATCAGCAGACAGACACATGTAACAACATGGTGAAGTATGGACGGCTTTTCTTAATAATGTTGCAGAAAAATAAGGGCATACGTGCGCATGTTTGGAGATATATGGATGTATACACAGATGCATGCCATCACCATTACCTGACAGAACAGATATTCTCCTCAGACTTTGAGACTCCAAAGGTTACAGTTAAATATAGCCTAGGAACAACTTACAGCATGCTTCAGGCTGGGATATTTTAGCTTATGCACATGCTTCAGATAATTTCCTTTATTTTTCAGGACATAAACTGTTGTATTTTCTAATAACTACTGATAAGATTCCTTTGCCAAAGCTTGCTATGCTTTGTACTTGTGTTTTTTCAAGGAACAATTTACGTATCTTCTGTAACATCAAATCCAAATATTTTATCTCTGCAACACAGTGGCGAAAGTTTTCTAGCAGAAAATCTGGAGAAAAGCTATCATCTTCATGTCTGCATTTTAATAGCTGAACGGGTTAAGGCATCAACTTTTCAGTTTATTTTTTTTGCATAATGACCATTGATCTGACATAATGTCCCTCCAAAGATACAACTGTAATTTCTGTTGGCCAGAAATTACACAGTGAAATTCAAAACACTTCTTAAAATATGTTTATTTTATGAGAGTCTTTGAATTTCCTCCAACATGTTGACCATACGAGGTCTTTATTTTTAACTTCAGTTTCCTTATTTTAAAAAAATATCTGAAATCTTGTCAACATTCACCTTTTCTATTTTCAGTGACAATCCAAAAGGCTTTCGCCACCTTCACGTGCATATTGAGTTTGGTACTTTATTACAGGCATCCAGAAGGAACTCTGTTTCCTTTAGATCTGCTCAGTTTTAAACAGGAAAAAAAAAACCCAAATTAAGAATAACATATTCAGATTTCATGCTAGAACAAACCTCAAAGATACACATTTCTCTGCAAATGCTCTTGCTAAGCATTGATTGCTGGTGGTTTTTTTTTCATAAACTTTTAAAATTTGTATTTTTTTAAAATAACATATGCACTTCAGATTGCATTTTAAACATTAACAACAATTTCAAAGTGTACATCGTCTAGCACTATAT
>JAOEHY010008524.1:0-12500 GCA_025447955.1 Psilopsiagon aurifrons | reverse complement strand
GCCGAAGACATGCTGGCAGGTGGGGTGGAAACAAGAAGACCGGATGGAAGAATGATGAAAAAGCTGGAGCAAGTACAATCAAGTACCCTGCTCTCATGAGACCCCACCTGGAGTACCGCATTCAGCTCTGGGGTCCCCAGCACAAGAAGGATGAGGACCTGCTGGAGTGAGTCCAAAGACCATGAAGATGTCCCAAGGGCTGGAGCACCTGTCTCCTACGGAGACAGGCTGAGACAGCTGGTCTTGCTCAGCCTGGAGAAGAGAAGGCTCTGGGAAGACCTCAGAGCAGCCTTTCAGTACCTAAACAGGCAGACAAGAAAGCTGGAGAGGGGCTTTTTACAAGGACATGTAGGGATAGGAAAAGAGGGAATAGCATTAAACTGAAAGTGGGGAGATTTAGATTAGACATTAGGAAGAAGTTCTTCACTGCGAAGGTGGTGAGGCAGGGGCACAGGCTGCCCAGAGAAGCTGTGGCTGCCCTATCCCTGGAAGTATTCAAGGCCAGGTTGGATGGGGCTTGGAGCAACCTGGTCTAGTGAAAGGTGTCCCTGCCCATAGCTGGAGCGTTGGTACAATATTTAAGGTCCCTTCCAATCCAAACCATTTTATAAGTTTTGAGGGTCATCTGAGTCTATTTCAGAGCTCAAGGGGTGGAAGTTGAAAGGGGAATGAGGAGGGTCAGGACGGCTGGAAGACAGCATGTTGATTGAGGACTGTATCAGCATTACAGTAACTACAGAAAGATGCTGCTTCTTGGTATGGGGCTCAGATGTCTGTGTCAGCCTTCCAAACATGCACATTGCTCTGCTGCTACCTTTTTCAAGCCGAAATCTGATGTACTATAAACCTACACTGAAAGTGTAGCTTATATCCTAGAACAGAGGAGTACCAATGACGAAAAAGTGTCTTAAACCTCTAATGACGCTTGCACTATGTGCATGAAGATCAAAGATGAGATAGACACAACTGCCACTCACTGGGATACGTGCCAGCCTGAACTACTTAACTACTGACAAAGTCCAAACAAGAGACAGTCATGGAGCTACTTGCTCTTTTCCCCAGGGAAAGAACTGCCCTCTGAAGCATACTTGCCCAAAGCCCTAAGTTGTATCTCTTGATTCCTTCAGAGCCTAAACTCAAGCTTTAGCACCACTGAAAATTAAACATTTCTTAACTTCTTACTGGATATTTACTGTTTACTTCAAACCAGCAAGCTACTGAAAAATTTGGTTTTCCTAAAAGAAAAAGAATGATTAATGCATTATGAAATATGTTGTGCACTTTTTCTCTTAGCAATGACTGTAAAGGTGACATTTATAATACTGAGGGAATTTGGTCCCATAATTGGAGGGAGAGGAAACACAGTGCCCATAATTTATATATATAAAAAAATAATTAAAAAAAATCTGTAAAACATCTCTTAAATAGATTTTTCAGTAAATCATGTGCAACAGGTTTTATTGGTACTTGTTAGCAATGACCTGCATATGTCATTTGTATGAATATGGCCCTATCAAATACATGGTGATGAGACACATTTCACCATGTTGCCCTTTATATAGAATCTATTTATACTTGAGGATGAATGAGTTGACAAGACAAGAGGTACAGCATATAGATTTGATATACTGGCATAAATTTAAGATGATCTACATTATTCATAAGTACTGAAGCCACAAATGAGATATGTAACAACATCCAAAATGAGTGTCAATAGAATCTGTTCCCGCAGTGCACCATCATATATTCCTATCTGTCACATATTCCTTAGAAATTTCTCCTTCTAAGAAATCTGGTGCATTCAGTCTGGAAAGCAACATTGCCTTGGGATCTGTGATAAGACTTGCCTAGAAGAACAGGCTTTCAGAAACTGTCTAAAAAGAAGTGGACAGGAAACACAAAGAATTTCCTGCTACCAAACTATTATCTTTTCTTCCAATCCTGTTGTGCCACAGTTGGGGACCCAAAACTCATTTGGATCAGATCAATTTCTTGGTGTCTTAAAAACCGCAAAACCAAATCTAAACCAATTGAAATACCACCAGTCCAGCAGGCAGCAGATACAATAGAACTGATAAATACACTAATCCCAAGTCTATTTTTATGGACTGAAGAAATGGAAGGATGCTTAGTCCACCTTTTGGAAATCCCATATGAGCTAAAACATCACGTATTTTGAAAGCTTACACATTATTAACATACATTTTTAAAAAATCTGATTTACTACAAGTGCACCCGGTATAGCATTTGACCATTTTCTTTATTGCCAAAGTATCTCAGGCACAAAGCTGTGTGTATTCAGAATAAAACTTATTTCTTTTTCAGATGGGTGAAACTGTTTACAGAGTGGTTATCAGAAACCAAGAAATGGAAAGAGTGTGCAAAAGAGTGGTATAAAAATATTAATGATTAATGACCACTTTCGTGCCAGATACAAACCAGAAGTCTCCACAGAAGTCCTTAACCTTGTGTTTGAAAGGGAACTAAGTGTTTTCACCTGCTAAAATCTCAGTCTGGATTTCAGATGAGTGACCCTGACCTGAGAGATTTTGTTTCCTATCTGAACCATCCACTCACTCACACCTATGCCTCTATTTAAATAAATACAGAAGTGCTACCGAAACACAAGTTGTAAATCAGGTTTTGTACTGCCAAGCAAAATCAAAGATGCTTACTGGTTTTAATAATTGTAATTTTACAACATATTTATGTTATTCAGTTTTATAACTATGAAAATTTTAAACATGTTCTTTTCACTAATATGTACATGAAAATTACTTCTGGAAATATCTACTTTATGCTAACTTGACAGTAAAGAAATAAAAAAAGGAAAGGTACCTGGAATTTCACTGAAAGCTTCCCCAAGTACGGACACAAGAAAAGGTAGATCTTTTTCTTTCAGTTTCAGCAGGACTTCAAAGAAAGTTTCAGGACCTTTGTCATGTTCCCTTAAAATAAACAGAATTATATCAGCATCATTTATATTTACTTGTGGAACTGTTTGGGTTTTTTGTTTGTTTTTGTTTATCAGAACAGTATTTCTCTTGAATAGTACTTCTGGGGAATAAACATCTTCAGCAGTTTCCCTCCTTGCTTCATTTCATGGTTAAACATTTTCCTCAGTGCAGCTCTTGGGATCAAAACTGAGTTTAATCAGATTCTTATCTCTCTTCCCTGTCTTCAAATGATGCCTTTAACTCTTCAAATTACCATACTTGAAAGTGAGAGGAACTGAGTAATATCTTACCCAGCTGAAGGCAAAAAATCTTATTAAAAAAGGGTAGGGTAGAAAAAAACACAGTACTTTTTTTTTTTTTGTTTTCTGTCCAAAAGTATGCATACAATCTCCATTTCAAGAGAAATAGGTGACTCAAAAAACTTTTACTGAAACGATAGGATTTCCCAAAATGGAATTCTGTGAAACCATGCTATATTCATGAAAAGCTTCTGATCCATTTAGGTAAAAAAGAAAGGAATAACACAAGGCCTCTTCTACTTTTAGACTTTTAAGGAGTTAACTGAAAGTTAAAACAAAAAATGCTCAGAATTTCAGCTGAAGATAATATTAAAGGTTTGAATGAACATGACACTCAATGCCTTGAAACACAAGACTGGTTATCTAGAAAGTAAATAAAAAGTCAGTTTGGTAATCTATCTTCTAGCACAGAATGAAAGGTTCAAAAGGTACCACAGATTATCTAAATTTCCCAAATTTGCTAAGTTATATTTAAAATGAAATAATGCTCCCACTCTAAGGTGAACATTGTATCTTGCATTTAATTACTCTGCTTTAAATTACAGTATTTCAGACAGATGTGCACCATATGTCTTTAAAATATTTTGGTTTTATTTATTATTTAGAAAATTCCACTGTTTTCCCTCCTGTATTAATGGAAAATCTATAGCTCAGCTGCCCTGGTGTCTTTCTTCACAGGCTAATCTTGTAGAATGAATCTGTAGGTTTGTCACACTGTTATATGAAAGATAATAATTATATAATTCAGGAAATCTGAAGCCAAATGACATCTGCAGCTCTACATGTGTTAATTTCTCATTCAGTCAATATTTTTGGTTTAGGGAATTAAAACAAATTAATCTTATAATTAATGTGACTTCTCTAGGCTGAAAAATCTTCAAGAGTTGAGGAGTTTTCAGAATTAGTTGCATTTTCTTAAAATAAAGGCAGACAATAGTTACTTTAAGAAGTCCTCCATCTTTCAGATTTGTTTTGTTCCCAATAATAAGGAGGAATGCAACTGCATAAGCTTCATAATTTGTTTCACATCTGTGAACCAGGAGTTTTCATGGCAGTTCCAGCAACAGAAGTGGATACGAGCACTGGCTTGGAGAGAGAATTTCTTCCAGTTGCAAAGATTCCAGTACTGCCTACTAGTTTGCTTGCACCCTCATGCTTAAAATAGCCACCTGTTTTGGTAGGTAAGTAAAGGGCAAAAATGTGTTGTCTGTATTTTAGTTGCCTCCAAATACCCAGCTGAAAGAGGAAAAATGGGATTATAACAGAAGACTCAGATTTGGCTAGAAGAAAACATCTCCACCAGAAATGTGAAAGTTTGCAAGGAAAATAGCTTTGATGCTGGGAGGCAGTGTAATTCATGATAATGTGATAACATTTCCTGCTAACTCCAGATTCCCCAAGGCAGGCTTTTGTGGGTGCTTTAGAAGTGATCCTGATGAGCCCCCATCCTGTATCTGATGCTGAGTGATGCCCAGCTAATCCTGAGATGGACCAAAACATCCCCATAACACAGAGGAGGCAGCCTTGACAGACTGAGCTGCTATGCTTACAGAGCTTTCCAAGCACTTCACAGCTCTACTATCAGCTCTGCAGTCACAAAAAGTACTTCCAGCATAGGATATGCTTTCCCTCTCGCTTTCCAGAAGAGACCAGGGGTCCCAGAGGCAGCCAAAAGTGGAGGATGCTGTTGGAGCCACATTGTCAAGGAGCTGGCAAGAGAATATGGAGCCTTACAGCTCGTTGAAGCCACATAAGCTGCACATATTTAGGAAAACTGATAGGAATTGGAAGTTGTAGCTTTGTTTAATAGGTGGGGAAGAACAGAAGGAAAATTTGGCACCCAGAAGGAATGCTGAAAGGGGAAACATTTCCTCTGCTGGAACTGGAGCCTCTCTTACGGGTTTTCTGCTGTAGGTGATCCTCCTTCCATACCCCCTTTTAAAATATCTTGCTTTTATGTGATACTCACAGATTTTAATGACACATTTTGTGAATCTTGTAGCTTTTCTATTTGGGAGGTCATCTTATTCAATTTCCCAGCCTCCATGACTTTTCAACACCATAACCATTTTATTTTTGGTTAAGGCCTACAGAAAGGTTCTAGCATGTGCACCTACAGACTGCAGTATATTATTATTATTGCAAGTTAGTAAAGTATAGCTGCTCCTGGGAGAAAGCAATAAATAGTACAAGATCACCTCTTTACTGCATCAAAAAGAAGAGAGCTCTGTTTCTTGGCTGACATGGAGAAAATCATATACAATCCAGTCTGCCTTACTCAGCAACAACTGCTGAACACACCAGATTGCCATAGTAGTGATTGTGGAAAAAGATGAACACAATATGGAATGTCTGTTCTGTAAAGATCTGCTCAAAATGATGTGCACTTTTGGCTACATCTGTTGCATTTTTGAGCTTTATTAAACAATATTAATTATGTATTCCCTTAATATTATATTCCCTTAAGGAGAACTGAAAAACTGTATAAAAGCCTGATAGTAAAATGAAAACTTTTCTTTTAAGATAGTGTGGGAAAAAATCTAGTTAGTCTGCTTCCAGGATCTGGCTTTGTTGTTTCCTTTAGGTATTTGAAATGCTTTTGTATTTTCACTTGATTTGATATGCATCTGGCAATGGAAAAATAAGAACTGAGCATGGTCTGAAGATGCTCTAAATTTCATTGTAAGAACACAGAAACATCAGAATGGCCAAACTCCATCTGTAAGTGCCACAAAACAGACACAGGCACCACACCTATACTTGGATTTGAGAGCACTGTCACTGGAGACATTTAATCTCCGTGTTTCGATACTGCACACTCAATTTTCTTACCCAGTTTTTTTTTTTTTGTTTTAGTCTAAAACATTTTAATAGAGGCATTTGAAGTCTCTCTTAAGAACTGGATGAGCTTTAGTGGTCTGGTTTGGGGAATGTGGCCCAGAGTTCAGCCTGATTTAGTGACTTCCCTTTTTAATCGAAAATAAAACTTTCAAGACTGTCCTTGCAATGAGGAATGAGAGGGTGGTGGTATCAGCAGCACCAGCTCTGAGCCTCCATTATCTCTGCCTCAGATTTTCTGTTTATAAAATGGGTGTGAGAGTATTATTTTTTCACCACAGAAGGATGCTGTCAGGATTAATTGATGACTTGACATCCCTCTTTTCAGCCTAAAATGATTAAAAAAGGCAACTTCATAGCACTAGGATGACGCTCCTCTATACGATCAATGGCAACAGTCTTCAAAACACTCTTTTCTTTCAGGCTGAGCCCTCCAGCCTTATCCTTTGCTGGAACCGGAAAGAATATGCACAGAGACCAGCCAAATTTGAGTTATTCCCTGGGGCTGCAGTATACCCACATCCCTGACCAGTAATGGGAAACATAAAAGTTACTAAAAAAAAAAAAGAAGAATTATTTGCCCCCTTACATTATTTTCTGCATATTCATCTCTTGAATTTGACTGAAATTTAGTAAGTGACCCATATGGTCTTCTGTGACTGAAGTTTAATTTTTCAAGTATATGCAAAGTTATCCTACATGGTGATAATCACAGTTATTTAGGATCTGGAGGAAGATGCATCAGCTATGCAATTAGAAAGTAGGAGAGTTGTGGAAAAGAGACAGGACTTGCTCAAAGGGGAAAATAAATGCAGTCCATTAAAAAAATATAAAAAGCTACAGTTTATGCAAGTAATGTAGAAGTGTTACACAAGGGGAGAAGGTCTTCTTATTTGGGAAAATACTGTGTAAAGGGTACACAATGACCGCGATAGCAACAGCCGTGTCATACCATCTCAAGGTATTTTGAAAGGGTTACAAATAAGCTCAGCCCAAAGCAATATTAAAAAGGTTGATTGTAATCTTCTTAGGACATTTAGCATGGGAGATTTTCAGTGGTAGAGAATTCCAAATTGTGAGGGCATGAAGTAATAGTTCACTTTTTGTAGTGCCTTAAATTCAAGCAATTCATAATGGGTACATCTTTTGTTTCCCATTTCATAAAATCACCTGAATGTCAGATGGGCAATGGTGACAAATGGTAGCACTAAAATAAGCACAAAACCTCTGTAAGTTAAACTGGCATTTTCTATTTTTTTTTTTTTTTAATCTTTTCGGATACGTAGCAAGATCTAAAGGACAGATTTCTGCTACTTGCAATTATTGCTAGAAAATGATTGATAAACTAGGCCACTGAAGTATCAGTCATTATTTGTGAAGCTGGGCAGCAGTCATAGAGACAGAGGACCAGAGAGCCAAGAGCCACCAAGGATGGAAAGGAAGGGACGAGAGACATCAGCCAGAGAAAGCGCACAGAAGGCATGAGGGGCAGGGATATCGCTGGGGAAGTCTGCAAGCACGGAACCAATAATTAATATTGATGGAAATGTAGTTTCTAAGACACAGACCTTACCGTGGATGACAGTGGTCCTTTAGTTTTTAGGAAAGTGAAATAGTGAGGAGCAAGTCTGACAGCAAACAGGGCAGATAAGGAGGGCAAAATAACCTCAGAAGAGAACCATGAAAAGAAAAAAACCCAAGCCAAATATTCAAGTTGAAAACTTGAAAAAATGATGACATATCCAAACTCAGGAGGGGGCAGGAAGATAAATAACATGTAAATAGAAGAGAAGAAGAAAAAGGCACAGGCTTGGGAAAAAGGAAATAATACAGAAAAAATCAGACTTGAACACAGCTGCAGAGAGCATTTGAGAGCACTATCAGAGGTACAGAAAAGGTGAGGAAAAAAACAGTAAAGATATAAATTAGGAAGCAAAAGTAAAACTGCATGATTATTGAAGGAGGAGAACCAAGAACAGAAAACAGAGAGCAAAGGCATGCAGCAGCATTAGCAGGGAAGTACAGTGAAGAGAGGATGGAGAAGCACCATGGAGGAAAAGGTAGAAATTATATAAAACCCCTTGTAAAAGTTAACATTTTCGAAAGAATGAAGGTGAAGAAAAGCATGAGCATTCTCTGCTGCTGAGAGTGGGCTGTGAGGCAAGAGCTGAACTTTTTTTCAAACCCAGAGCCAGGAGCTGGAAGGTGCCTTTATCCCAGTATCATTCTTTGTTTGGGTGAACGGGAAGAACAGTAAAGAATGGTAACTTGAGGTTCATAAATGTTTTGACTGATATGGTACAGACTTGGGGAGGGTGATGAAGGATGCCACAGGCTGATAAGAGGACTCATGACATCAGCCTCCTGTTGACCCTGTATCTATCCAGGGCATTCTCAAGAAGCGAGCAGCAAAACATTGATAAGTGGTGCAGTCTTTACGTTCACACTCTGCTGAGCTAAAAATGGGGCTTCGTTTCATGTCAAACCTAACCTAAAGAACAGTATCAGGGATTATTTTCACTGCATTAGAATATTTACTGTATTACACTTCCCTACTTTACATTAAATCTTGAGCTCAGAAAAATTTGAATATATTTTAAGGTTTATTATAATCTAATAATGTTAGAAAGTGGCAGTATAGTCACAAAAAAAAAATAAGCTTGGCCTTCAAAACAGAGAATTGCAGAGTTCTGGTCTTTTCCCAACACTGATTTCCCAGGAGACAGCTCTGCCCAGGTTTCCCCATCTGTAAGATACAGTCTTATAGGAGCTTTCATTTACAAAAATGTGGTGAGGATCAGAGTCAGTAAATACTTCAGTAGTATAATATTCTTCTTGAAGTAAGAGGACTTATGTTGCAAGCCTATTCAAGATACCCAAATGAATATTCAATATATCAAAATGAATACCACATTCTAGCAATTATTTTCACGGAGGACAGAGGACTTCCCTCATTCAAATTACTTTAATACACATTTCTATATTAAGATTGGGAAAAAATAAAAAGGGGCAAAAAAATTTAAAATGCTAATACAAAATTTCTGGTAACAATGCTCATTTTAACTGCAAAAGAGCTATTAGAAAAGAAACAGGAGAAAAAAATAACTATGAAAATGCAAACATGAAGGAAAAGTTAATTGCTTTCCATCTTTTCAATTTATCAGAACATTTTCCCATCTTTTTACCTTTCCAATAAGAGGAAGAGGTAGAGTGTAAATATGTAGTTAACTCCAATGAGTTTTCTTCTTTGGCTTTTATGCTTACAAAATGTCTTTGCTGTAATTGTGCCTCTAACACTGTCTGCCATCATCAGCATCAAAAGTTACCACACTATCTAATATTCCCTCAGTTAACAGAAAATGGAGTCAAGTAGAAGAAAATGCTTTTGCATAAATGTCGCTGAAAGAAAGGACCATACAGAACAATTTTTAGCTAGCAATTTCTACAACCAAAAAAAGGTCCTGGTCCTTGCAAAACACCTCTGCAAACCAAGGAATTAAAAAGTGGTACTAAAGAGGCCCAAAGCAGCCAAACAATACTGGCAAATACAGTGTTTTATTTTCTATTATAACCTGTGAAGTATTTACAGTGAGGAATATATTTTACCTTCTGATTTTTTTAAATTGCTGGCCTGAGAAAAACGGGTGACATTTTGCTTTACTCTGGAAAAGCTTTTTCTTCTATCTTACGTTATCTAGGAGAGATTCATTAAAAAAAAAGAAAAAAGAACCTTGAGAGTTTATTGTTTAGATTCCTCTTCTCCCCTCACAATTCACGAAGTAAAAACCCAAAATAAAATATTGCGCATTCTCTAACCAAAGAAACCTCAGGATCAGCATCAGTCATTGAGCCTGCTGCTTATTTCCTACAGGGAGATCAACCTTTGAAGACAAACACTGGTGTCTGGTCTCAGTAAAAATCAATGCACTTTCATTCAAATACCTTTTCATTACTTTAACTTGGTAAACCTAGGTTTTCACAAGTATAGGATACAGATAAAAAAACATCTTAGTCAGCTTTGCAACATAACCTGATAACTGCTATGGACTGCCACAAATTAAAAATAATAATAATAATACAAAAAAAAGACAGAAAAATTAACTTCCTTTTGTATTCAAAAGGTAACGTAACAAACTGCTTCCTGTTGTCAGGAGGAGAGATAAAATAATCTGACTGACTGTGACAGCCCTGATAACCATACACAGTACCTGTTATTGTGATTCAACATATTATAAAAAGCTTCATGTTATGATAATAGTAGACAGGTATGAATATGACAATAAGTGGGTAAGAATCTATTCAGTTGGTTCCTTGGAAGAACAGAAAATGAACAAAATACAAAATATTGTGTAAAAACGACATTACTACACATTTGCATGGGACTGGCAATCTCACCATAAACGATCCTGTGGCCCTTCTGTGATTTTCATGGTGGACTCACATCATCAAACCACAACCACTTAATGCTGCACCAAATACCCTGCCTGGGGCAGAAAGTAACTCCTCATCCCTACTGAGTAATAACCTGAGAGGAATTAGCTCAGGTACCTATGATAACTCATCCTTTTCGATCCGTGAAGCTGCCAGCTAAAAGCATGAAGCTCCTAAGCAGGAAATTTCTTGGCACCAAGACCAAGGCTTGAAACTCATTATTCAACAAGATTAAAGTAACTACAAATACCACTGCTTTCAGAATGAGGAATCAACTTATTTCATTGAGTCAGGGTTTGCACAAAGGCAACTGAGGAAAAGCAGAGATTAGGTGACAAAGGGAGGGAAAAAAAGGGTGAAAACAGAAAAGGAGAGCAGGGAGAAGAAGGGAAAGGCAGAGGAGAGTTGCAGTTCAGTAAGAAGAGGAAACTAATTATTAAGAGCTTTGAAGGAAGAAACATAACCCACCCTAGTACTAGTGAAAATAAGGAGGACTATTAGATCACTTGCTTATGAAATATTTTTATCTCTTGGAGGATATTCACATACTTTGGTCTAAGGTATCATGAATTACAAATGGGGCTGGTGGCACCATCTGCTAAATTTGCCTGGGACTTCTTACAAAACCTCTACTGTCCTTGTTTATGATGTTTCCCAAGACTGAGGTTAGCTTGGACTATATAACCTAGAAAAATTCTGCCAAAAGTTTCCAAGAGCACCCAAAGAACAAGTTTTGAAAAAAAACCAAAACAAAACACAACAAACAAGCCACTACCTAGTAAACCTGCAAACTTTATCTTTGCCAAGCCCAAAGACTGCTGGTAAATGGTATCACATTAGCTGGCAATCAGTCACTAGTGGTGACTAATACCCTCATGGTTTAGTGTTAGGGACAGTGTTGTTTAATTTCTCCACTGATGATCTGGATGAGCGGATTGAGTACACCCTCAGTAAATGTGCAGATAACACCAAGTTGGGTGTGAGTGTTGATCTGGAGAAGGACAGGGGATCCCTCTGCAGAGGGATCTGGACCGGCTGGATTGGTGGGCTCTGGCCAATGGTATGAGGTTCAACAAGGCAAAGTGCTAGTTCCTGCATTTGGGCCACAACAACCCCATGAAATGTTACAGGCCTGGGACAGAGTGGCTGGAAAGCTGCCTCATAGAAAAGGACCTGGGGGTGCTGACTGATGGCTGCTGAACATGATCCAGCTTGAACATGAGCCAGCCTGTGCCCAGGTAGCCAAGAAGGTCAATGGCATACTGGCCTGTATCAGAAATAGTGTAGCCACAGTGTACTGGGCACTTGTGAGGCTGCACCTCGAAACCTGTGTTCAGTTCTGCGCTCCTCACTACAAGCAAGACACTGAGGTGCTGGAGCAGGTTCAGAAAAGGACAATGAAGCTGGTGAAGGGTCTGGAGAACAAGCGTGATGACGAAACACTGAGGGAACTGGGGTGGGGTGTAGTCTGGAGAAGAGAAGGGTCGGGGGGACCTTATTGCTCCCTACAACTACTTGAAAGGAGGTAATAGTGAGGTGGGGGTCAGTCTCTTCTCCCAGGTAAGAAGTGGTAGGACAAGAGGTAACAACCTCAAAGCTACATCAGGGGAGGTTCAGATTGGATATTGTGAAGAATTTCTTCACAGAGAGGATGATCAGGCCTTAGAACAGGCCTCCCAGGAAAGCGGTGGAATCACCACCCCTGGAAGTGTTCAAGAACTGTGTAGATGAGGCCCTCAGTGACATGGTTTAGTGGTGGTCTTGGCAGTCCTGAGGTAATGGTTGGACTTGACGATCTTAAAGGTCTTTTCCAATCTAGTTGATTCTATGCTTCTATGTATTAAATTTCAAATAAGCATCTGCTTTAAGTATTTGAACCTTTTTTGGTTTAGAGTAAGAACTGAATATTTGGATGTGTTTGACTTTTAGTCAAAGACATGCTGGAAGTCTTCCTAAAAAGGAGAGGGGAGGGGAG
>JAOEHY010008522.1:13836-32889 GCA_025447955.1 Psilopsiagon aurifrons | reverse complement strand
TATCTGAAGGGGGCCTATAGGGATGCTGGGGAGGGACTCTTCATTAGGGACTGTAGTGAGAGGACATGGGGTAATGGGTTCAAACTTAAACAGGGTAAATTTAGATTTGATATGACAAAGAAATTCTTTACTGTAAGGGTGGTGAGGCACTGGAATGGGTTGCTCAAGGAAGCTGTGAATGCTCCATCGCTGATGGTGCTCAAGGCCGTTTTGGACAGAGCCTTGGGTAGCATGGTTTAGTGGGAGGTGTCTCTGCTCATGGCATGGGGGTTGGAACTGGATGATCTTAAGGTCCTTTCCAACCCTAACTCTTTTATGATTCTATAATTTCACCCCCCCTGCTATGAGCAGGGATGCCTCATCCTAGTCCATGTTGCCCAAGGCTCATTCCAACCTGGCCGTGAACTCTGCCAGGGATGGTGTATTTACCACTTTTTTAGGTAACCTATTATATGTTGAACCCTACTACTTTTTTTTCTTTATGTAGACCAGATTTCGAATTGGCAGTGTCTATGAAGTTCAAAATGGCTTTTTCTATCTTGGAAGATATTTTTATTATCCGTGTGCTAGGAAAGCATATGCTGGTGAGGAAACTGAAAAATGTGGTGGGGTATGTGAGATTTTTTTGGCTTAAGTATTACAGAATGTGAAGGCTGATGGCAGTAAGTTAGATAGGAACTTATGGCAATGCGAATTTCTGTGTTTTGCAGAATTTCAAGAATTGATTATTATGGAAAATGTATGTCTCACGTACAAGTAATTGTGTTGCTTAGATCTATAGTGGTTATGTTACTAGGATAGAATGATTTAATTATGCTTGTTCTTCCTGTCCAGGGGTGAAAAGCTTTAAAATCTTTGATCTCGTGCTCAAAATTTTTGTGATGGGAGAGAATTTTTTTAATATTTTCTATTTTCTGCCAGTCTTTTTCAAGAGGGTCCAGGAAATGTTTTTAGTGAGCAGCTGGTCAGTAACGGTAAGGTGTATGATTCAGTAAAACTTTCATCTTAAACTGCGTTGGGAGAACTCAGTTGAATACTTACCATTTTAAGCTAATTTGGAATGCTCATGGGGTGAATTCTTCTTTGTATTTTGATAGTGTAATATTGTTTTTTTAATTAAATGCAATGTAAATGTATTAAATGTAGAACTCATTGTTGCCACACTTTAAATTTACCATAAATGCTTTCTTTAGTTGATTGGGTGCTTTGTTTAAGGAGGGCAGTTTCTTCTCAGCAGCAGTGAAATAACGATGCCAACAGTGATAGTGTTTGGCTTTCTGTGCATGAGAAGGTGACTGGCTTTGCTGTTTGTTATCATTTCTTATTTAAAAGAAGACAAGCAGTATCCCAAGCAGAGAAATGAGCAGTGCCTGATATAAGAAGATTTCTGTATTTGTTACTGTTGGCTTATAAAAGCAGTTGGTTTTGGCAGAATTGAAGTGCATGTATATGTAAAAATAGAAAATGTCAAGACTGTGAAATTAAGGAATGTCAGGATAAATATTCCTAGTGGATTACTTATTCCTTTGTCTTGTTTGTCTGCAGTATAGTAATCTAGAAATATGTGATGGAAACTTAC
Source organism: Psilopsiagon aurifrons (assembly GCA_025447955.1). Taxonomy (NCBI): domain Eukaryota; kingdom Metazoa; phylum Chordata; class Aves; order Psittaciformes; family Psittacidae; genus Psilopsiagon; species Psilopsiagon aurifrons. The sequence goes on along the minus strand of JAOEHY010008522.1, from coordinate 31,310 downwards.
CTGTGTTACAAGATGTTTCTTTCATTCCATGGCCTATGTGGAATTCGTAGGATCACAGAATGTTTTGGGTTGGAAGGGACCTTAAAGATAATGTAGTTCCAACTGCTTGCATGGGCAAGGACACCTTCCACTAGACCCAGGTGCTGAAAGTCCTGTCTGTTCAAAGTGCCCTTTTAAGTACCAGAAGCTACTGTGAGGTCTCTCTGGAGCATTCTGGCGTCCAGGCTGCACAACCCCAATTCTCAACTTGTACTGATTTAATATACAATAGAACTATTTAATCTCTAGGATCCCGGCTTTATCTTTTTTTACAGGAGTTAAAGGTCTAGAGTGACAGAAGTACACAAAGCACTCTTTCTCATCGTCTAGGTTATTAAATTATCTTCTTAATTCTATGTCTGCATCTACTAGAATTTAAGTGATGCTGAATAAGTCACTTCAGGCAGTCCTGTTAGGGTCAGTCACAGTTAGGTAGTGCTTTCCCCACCTCCTGCTCTCTGGTCTTGCAGTTTCATAGCCCCACTTACTAAGTGTCTTGTGAGCCAAAACACCATTAGTGTCTTTGTTACACAAGTGTGCATGTGGCATTCAGGATCATTTTCATCCAAGTGGCACAAAGTAAGATAGAAAGTGAAACTATTTATCCCGTACTGATAAAACTCAAAATGAGCAGTGCCAGCTGACCTTTCTATTGCTGACAACTTTGTCTTCTGATTATTTGTGATCATTTTAATACTGTATTTGTGAAGTTAATGCATGAATATGGTGTTTGAAACTTTCCTATTTGGAAAAGTGGAAGTGTTTGTCTTGTTTGTATTTTTTGATGAAGCACATACATGTATTCACACACTTATTAATGCTGTCCTGTGAAGTTTAGAAGAGTCTTCTGCTTATAGGATATCATATGACCATATATGATAGTTTTCTACTAATAAAATAGGGTAGTTTTCTCTGCTAGCTCAGTATCAGTGCTCCCTTTCCCCCATCTGAAACCTGTGAAAAATGCAGTCTGTGGAAGACAGACTGGGAGCTCAAATATAACAAAAAAAATGCTGCTCAGATCCAGCCTACTGAGTTTTTTCAGGGAGATACTTTAAATACTATAACTCAAATATGAAGCATGCTGATTGTCTGTTCTTGAATTGCTGCAAAAACCTGACCTTCTTTAAAGACATCCAGGCACCATTAAAAGTTATCATTTTCCTTCTTGCTATATGAGAATGATAAGGCAGTAGAAATATGTATAAGAAATTATGTCCTTAGAAATTTAATTTAAGAACTTGCATGATTTACTTAGAAGACTCACACAATCTCTGTCTTCCTGGTAATATGATCCAGCTTTCTTGACTCAGTCTGGAACAAACATTTTCTGAATAGCTAATATGTTTCTTCTTTATTTCATGATAGATCTATATGGTTTCATACTGATAGACTTTTATGAGTTTCAGAATTAGTGGAAATAAGGTATTACCAATGTCAGTTCCTTTTTGTACCTTCAGTATTGTACAAATATAGAAGATGCTTGTACTGGTAAAACTGCCATAAATTCCCCGTGGGTGATTGCCAGCATTTACTGTGACTGAATGACATGTTTACATCTCTAAAAGCTTTTAAGTATATCCTAGGCAAGTGCTTGGACTTCCATAAGAGTTTTGTCCTTTCTTAGGTTGAATAATTCTTATATTTGAAGTATGGTTGAAAATATCTTTGGTGCTTAGCAGTAAAATATCCTTTATTGAACAGCAGTAACAGTTTAAGAGCACCACTGCTAAGCAAGGAGAAATTGTAGGCTAAAGTGTACTGAAACAACTACAAACTTCTATAGTTGAATGGACTTATATACTGTGTTGAATGAAAGTGCAACCCAAAACTGTTACCTAGATGTTAACTGTTGTTCCTGTGGCCTAGATGTTCAGTCATCTGAATGCTAATCCTGGAGTACGCCTCAGCAATGCTTCATGTTCAGTGGGTGCAATTGCTTTGTTATATACACAAGGAAATAAAAGAAGTTTTGCCCTTTCTGGACATTCTAATGTGTGTTCCATTTTGAGGGGTATAACTTCTGGGTGCTTGCTTTCCTGCTACCAGGCTACATCATGATATAGGGGCAATGTTCACAGGGAGAGAGTCCCTGCCACTTGTCTAAGACATTTGTCTAAAACTGTCATTTATCAATAAATCTTCCAGCAAAACATCTGTTAGAGTTGGATTAAGTTTTCATTTTGGAAGATCCTGTCAATTAAATAATTTTGTGGTTTAGAAAATATTAATATGCTAATATTAAATGCTGAAGGAATTAATAGCAGCCACTCCTATAGTGTTATGTTTCTTTAAACGTTTTTCTTCCGTTCTTTTACAGACTTCTGTGGAAGTTTGCTGGTGAATCAGTTGTAGACTTGAGCACTTGAATATCTGGAAAATACTAAGATCATCTAGAGCTGGTTTTTTTTTTACCTCTGGACTTTGTGCTTGATGAAATTGTAGGGACTGATCAGGTCCCAACTTTAGAAAATCTATTTCTGTTTTGCAGTTGACAGTTCTGTGAAACAAACCAATGAGATTCTGTGTAAGGCATCTTGAGAAGTAGGTGATCGTTTTTATAACTCGCTGTATTGAAAATCACGTATGGTTTCTGTTTGTGTGCTGATTGTCTTTAAAACTGTGGCACTAGTAGGGGTTTCAGTGTATGTCACCACCTGGCTGTACAGGATAATCTCTACAGAAGGATATGTAAAATGGATTAGTATTACACAGTTTTGCTCCTTTTCTCAGTGATGGCTGAGGGTATAGTTTTATGAACTGTATCATTTTCAGCTGTGCGTGTAGGTTTTGGTAGGTGAACTGTTAGTGCTTTTGAAAGGGGCACGTGTTCTACATAAACCAGAAAAAAGACTAAAAAAAAAAGAGTAGAAAAAGTGGGGTAATTTTGTTGGGTTTTTTTTTTTTTTTTCTGAAATACACAGCTTTCACTTTCAGCTTGAAAACTACCCACAGATCAGTGTGCTGTAGATTGTGCTGAAGTGTTTTGGACTGTCTAGTTGTATGTGGGTAACATGCTGATAAAAGCAGGTTCTACATCTTGGAAAGCTCACAAGAAATGCCTCAGCCTGTGCTTCGCAGTTGGTAGGAAGAATACTGGGTGGGGAAAAGCTGAGGGATCTAAATGGGACAGCTCTCTGCTTCAGAGCAGAACCAGCACTGTGTTCAACCTTTCCTTTCCCTTTTTAATTCCTGCTGTAGTTCTTAAAACTGCCAGTGATGGAGAATCCAAAAGGACTTTTGTCAGTCTGCTCTCTTTAGAAAGGAGAGGTTTTTAATGTCTGGCTTGGGTAACCTTTGCTTCAGTGTCAGCCTATCATTGCTTTTTCTATCGCTGTTGGACAAAGAAAAACATTTATTTCTTTTCTTTTTAAAGCTGTCTTCTGTACTTTGTAAGACTAATACCTTTTACGCAGCTCTAGACTAGACAATTTATTGTCTCTTGGTCTGTTTTAAAAGGTGTTTATCTGAAGCTTTGTTCATCCCTTGAATAGTTGAAGGACTGCATCAGTTAATCACCATCTTCAGATGTGAAGCTCCAGCTGGGTGCAGTACTTCATCTAAAGGCTTAGTGTAATTAGGTGGCAAAAAATTTCTTCATAGGTGTCAGGGAGGCAGATGTATCACAATATATTGTTTTCTTTTTTATGCCATTGTAATGGCGTTGACTTCTGTGAATGTGCAGCTTATTATAGCCCTAAGTTTCTTTTCTGCATTCAGCTGTGTCTGGCTTGTATTTGTGCAGCTGTCTTAAAATGGCATGTTTCATTTGCCATTCCTAAATTGCTTTCTGGATTTTTCAGGTCCTATTTCCAGTTTGTCAAGAACCAGGCATCAAATGTGCCTGCAGCTCTGGCCAGCTTAGTGTTCTTTGCACATTTGATGAGCCCACTCTGTCATCTGAGTTTCTAGTGTAATTCAAATACTGCTGTGTTCAGACAGGCCCCCTCAGAAGTTCACTCAATACATTTTTGTAGTTTGATGTCACACATGTTTCTGTATTTTTATCAAACCCTTCTTCATCTCTCTTACGGGAGTGCTCTTTTGACACCGTTTTTCTAGCTTCCCTTCTAGGATTTTGTGTATTTTTTTGTCACGGCATCACTGAAGTTAAGATATGACAGATGCTGCTTCATCTGGATTCACAAAATCTATTTCACTGTCATAGGGATAATTTGTAGTGGGTTGATATGATTTGTTCCTGACAAATCCATGTTGACTGTTACTTACCCCTTCATTACTTTGCAGATATTTTCAAATTGGATTTTTCTTTTAAATGTCTTTCTGTGAATGGATTTAAAGTTGACTGGGTTCTGATTCCCTGATTCCACCTTTTTCCCTTTTGTAAAGATAGACAGAATTGACAGAATGCCTCCAAGTTTATTCCCTTGCATTTTGGTAAGTCAGAATGTTGCTAGTTAACCTGCTAGTGACAGTGTACTCTTCAATTGCTTGGGCTGCTGTCAACAACTACCTGAAAGAAGGTTGTAGCAAGGTGGGGTCGGTCTCTTTTCCCAGGTAGCAAGCAATAGGAACAGGAGGAAATGTCCTCAAGTTGCACTACTGGAGGTTTAGATTGGATATTAGGAAATGATTTTTTTCCTTGGCAGGGTTTTCAAGCATTGGAACAGGCTGCCTGGGAAGTGGTGCAGTCACCATCCCTGGAGTTATTTAAAAGATGCATAGATGTGGCACCTGGGGACATGGTTTAATGGTGGACTTGGGGATGATGGGTTGAAGGGTTTGACTTAAGGATCCTAAGGGTCTTTTCCAACCTAAATGATTCTGTGATTCAGTGAATTGATGATGCTCACTGTTGAGGTGTTAGATGTTTCCATATTTCATAGCATGTTGTATTTCATGCAGTTGCAGCCTTTCCTAAAGATCTAAATGAAGTTCCAGTGGAAAAGCTTTAAAAGGAAAACTCCAATTTAACTTTTTCTTCTCTGCAGTATTTAAGTATTGTCAGATCTGGGTTCTTTCCTAATGTGATGTTTATTTTACTCCTTAAACGAAGCTTAGTATTCATTATGTTTTTTGGGGAATTCAGTATTGAAAGTTTTTTTTTTAATGTATTTTATTTTCCAGTTTGTCAAATTTGCCAACATTGAGGAAGACACACCTTCATATCACAGACGCTATGACTTCTTTGTGTCTCGATTCAGTGCCATGTGTCATTCATGTGACCATGATCCAGAAACGCAAACTGAGTAAGTGCCATTCTGTATGTGTTAAAGAAAACTGTCTTAACATGTTAATATAGTCTGTAATACAGCTTTTCTTGTGATACTTATTGGATTACTTCATTCCATAGGGGAGAAAGTAAAAGCCTGACGTTTTAAATAGCAAATTTAAATATTGCAAATGTGAGGTGCCTAAACCTCCTGGATTATTAAAGTGGAATTTTACCTGAATAATTTCTCTCCAGAAGGGCTCTATTATTGTAAATGTGTGCAAGTTGCATAACTCCTTTGAGAAACTAATGGGGCTACTCATGTGAATAGCAAAAGCAAGTTTTGAGTCTGCTATTTGAGAATTACTCATTAAAATTGAATTCTCATAGATGTCTGCAGTATGAGACTGTCTGAAGCTGAAACGCCTTCATGCGTTAGTATTACAAATTTGGACATTCTTATGTAAGCTTCACGATTGGTTTTACTTCAGCTCCCCCTAGCAGATGTGTTCTTATTGTTCAGCTGTATTTGACTCCTGAGCATCTTAGAAAACTTGAGGCTTTTCAGGTTCTATTATTTGCATCTCCATTATACTCATCTATTCTATTTCCACGTGCTAAATTATTTAGCCAACTGTGAAAAATCCATGTGCTTTATGTTTATTTAACCCTTTAGGTGTGCTGTTTTCACGTGCACTGCAGCACATAAGGATTTGTCCAAAAGTTTGTAGTTTCAAAAAGAATGAATACTTTGTACATTCTTCAGGAAGGAAGAAAAAACAAACCAACAAACACAAGCCAAAAAATTAATTTCTCATTTGCTGTAATTTGCTGCCGTCTTATTTGTTGCTCTATTGCAGTGTGTAGAGTTCTGCTGTAAACTGTGTCTCTAAAATGGTTACAGTTAAATCTGTCTGCTTCCCATGTACTTTTACTTCTGCCCCCATCTCTTTGCCCTTCAGGAGGATTATTCCAGTGAATGGTTTTATAGGCTGACCATGTGAATTGTACAGGGAAGACCTGAATTATATTGAGGGACAAAGGGCAAAGGGGAAAATTCTTAAGCAGGCAGCACTAGTTTGTCTACTGCAACTACCTCATAACTTAGGCTTCTGCCAGGTATAGTCTGTTTACCCAAAGCTGAGAATTGCAAACAGTATTCATAAATGTTTTAATGAGCTTTTTGGGGAATTTTGCCTTTTTAGGCTTGGTGAAATTAAACCATAAATGTTAAAATGCTTACTTACCTTGAAACATTTCATAGAGGATAAGATATGAAGCTCAAGTCAGGATATTTAGTATTACTTTCACCTTCATTGCCCCTGGCAAATGAGAGGTAATATAAGTAATGAGCTGTGACATTGGAATAAATGAGACTAATATTTCCCTCGTTGGTTTATCACGTATGAATTTCTGCTCATCACGTTACCCCAAAATTAAAACACCTCAAAAATTGATTGCTGTAGAAGTAAGAGAACTGTGCGAGTCTTTTGCTCTTCAGAGTATCAGCCTGCACCTTATCTGTGCTGCAGTTTGCAATGTTGTACCCTTAGACAGGGAGGAATTTCATCCTAATGACAGAAGTCTGTACCTGACCTTGGTTTAAACGTAATCTCTGCTGTAATACCTAAGTTTTCTTTAGAGCAATGTGATGAAATTTGATGCTGCACCTTTCTCAGTGAGTCAACTCTCATTTTTCAACCTCCTGTACAATAGTAAGAACATGAAATCACTTCTGGGGGCACTCTAGTACACAAGTGTGGCCTGACCCCATGAATCATTTTTTTACTCAGGTTAAAAAATATATGGCAATATTGCTTTTTACTACTTCATTCTAGGTAGATTAAATGTATCTCTTGCAAAAGAGATCCTTATGAACAGCAGTCACTGAAGTTGGTGCACCAATTTGATGTAGGTTCTGAGGTAATTCACCAAAAGAGCTGAGCTGTGTCAGATTGCTACTTTAAATGTAGATATCACAAGGAGTTGATTCTCTTGATGGGGACTGGGGAGTAATTCAGCTGATCCTAAACCAGACATAGAATCATTGAATGGTTTCGGTTGGAAAGGACCTTAAGATCATCTAGTTCAGCTGCCCTGCCATAGGCAGGGATGCCTCACACTAGACCACGTTGCTCAAGGCTTGACACTTGAAGTTGCTGTCCACCTGCATAGCTTGAGGTTCCACTGAACTGTCTGGCTTGGGTGAGAGCTTGAGCATCAGTACGCATAGTGAGGTAATGCAGGCTCTGAGACTGAAACTGTCCCTGACCTGTAAAGTGAGCTTTCCCTTTCAGGAGCGGAGGTCAGGCCTAGTATTTAATGAATTTAAACCTGCATGTCAGCAAAGCTTGATTACCTTGAGAACTCATAATTAAAAGGCAAAACAACCAAGTTTCAGTGATGGAATTTTGGAAGCTCTTTGTCTTAAATGTCACACTTAGATCCTCAACATTGAAAATTTAATATTGGATACTGCGCTGTAGTTGCAGTGCAGCAGTAGCAAGAGATTTTCTAGCTATGCATCCCTTTTCTTCCCTGTTTTGTGTGTAACCCTGGTCAAATTGTCTTGAAAGGTCTTGGATGCACACTGGATGCATGTGGTTTGCTTCAGAAAAAGCTGAAAACCAGGAAGATTGAAATCTAAAGAAAAACATTACAGAGTTTAATGAGCTCTGTTCATCTAGCAAATATCTTCATTTAGCAAATCTGTCTGAGCAAAGGCGAGTTACGTGTTGTCCGTTCTGAAATTAAGATCTAAAAAAGAAGGGATGGATTTTTAATAGAAATAACTTTAAATTTTAGCAAATCTTGTGCTTATTTCACTTGATGGCTGTACCACCCTTTCTTCTACTTGTTTTCAGTAAGTAAAATCCTATTCCTACTATTTATTATAATGGCTAATTTGCTACTACCACTTCAACAAAATATTTTGCCATTCATTTAATTGCACAGGTTCAACCTATTTTTAACAAAATAACAAAGCTAGCTAACAGGCTGAGTGGCTAAGGCTATTTCCAAAACTAATATTATTTTTTCTTTTTATTTGTTTTATTGTTGTTGATCAGATTTCAGTTAATTTCGTTCAAATGGGTTTGGGATAAAAATGGCAGTCCCTCTTGTACATTGGGCATAATTTGATAGCATTATCCTCTGCTTTCCATCCTGTGAACCTGGCATAAATCTTTAAAACTTGACTATGATTAATCCACAGCCTTAATTACAACTTCTAAGGACATCATCACAACTAGATATTACTTCAGCTCTGCTGTGGTAACTTCACACCAGTTTTCTTCAGCACTGAAATAGGTTGAGATTGTGCACAATTTTAACTGACAGGTGGTAAATTGTGTAGAGCTGATGGATTTTTACCCATTTGCCTTCTGCTGGAGGTGGTGCACACAGTTTGAGTATTCGTTGGTCAGTGTCAGCATCATCCTTATCCTCACAGATCATCTTCTGTTTGGTTGTTTGAGCTTTGAAGATACTTAAAGGCAATATGGGCAACCTGAAGGAATTGGCCAAATTTCTATATTACTGCTTGTGAGAACCCAATGGAATTCCACACTATGTAATTGCTGTTGCTTACTAGGAAAAAAGCCATACTGGGAGGTGCTATGTTTCTTCTCCTTTTCACTAATTCCTTTCTTCCTTCCTTAGGATCCGGATTGCTGGAATCAGGGGCATTCAGGGAGTGGTTCGAAAAACAGTTAATGATGAGCTTCGAGCAACTATATGGGAACCTCAGCACATGGACAAGATCGTACCTTCGCTGCTGTTTAACATGCAGAAAATAGACGATATTGACAGGTATTTTTATTCCTGGGCACTCTTGTGTTTTAAGCACTTTTATTGCTAGCACCGGGAGAATTCCCTAGAAACAATCTCAGCTATGCAAAGAAGCTTAAATGTTTGTTTTGTGTCCAACCATAGCTGCTTCAAAGCTTGCGTGGTAAGTAGGCTCAGCAACCTTCTTATACTACCACGCATTTCAGGCTTTCACATGGCACTCAGCTTGGTAAATCTGTCAGGTTTCTCATTTTCAATTTGTTGGGTTCAGGTGGTGTGTTTTCCAGTTCTTCAGCCTCATTCTTTTCTCATACTTCTAACTGTCAGCACCTGTCTTTTCTCTAAAGCAGATTTTCAGACTACATTACTAAAATCAATAGTTTTCTTTCTGTCCATGCTTTATTTATTTACTGCATAAAACTGAGGGCCCACACAGTATGTGCAGAAATACCTGCCTAGATTTTACACCTGAAGAGTGATCTGAATAAGAGACAAAGGTTTCTGGAAGTGCTGTTTGAATAAGGAGAGCCTAGTTAGGCTTTCCTTGTTCTTACAGGGATTCTACGTGCAGGTTGGCCATTTAGCAAAAGATTAAGCTAATTACTGATGGACGAACTGACTGAAATAGGATTTGGATCAACCATGTAAAGCAGATCAGTTTGTATGTACTGCAGGACCAATTTCTATCATTTGTTGAGCAGTGCAGCAGTGGTGGTTGAAAACAAATCTGTCAAAAAGCAACTGCTAAATATCTGAACTGATTGCTTGAAACTTTCTCTATAATGCACGTTCAACAGAAAAAAGGACTAATTGTTTTCCAAGTGACAAGCTGAGGCCTTTATGATGTGCATATGACAGAAGCTGTAAACAGTATTTATAAATTGTTGATCTCCAGGCCTGAAGTGATGTTACAGAGAATTTCTCGTCTTGTGATATCGTATGTGTGGAGCACAAACAGAGGCATCTGGAGGAGTAGGAGTCAGAAGCACATTGTTTTGGCAGATGGAATCGAAGTAGTATTTGAGAGAGAGCAGAAATTCCAGAAAATGCCCTCATCTTAAAATGACCATTTTTGGTTAAAGCTGAGGTGCATGTAGTCAAATCTTAACTTAAAGATCAGCATAAGTTTTACCTGTGTATCCTTACTTAGTGGCTTAATCCTAGATTCTTCTGAGAACTTGTCAGATGAGGCATTTTTTGGAGTTTTTAATATTTAAACACTTTAGAAAGACAGTTGTATTTGTGGGTGTTATTTGTCTGTAAATCTGATGCACATTCTAGCTACATGACTATCAGAAAAAATTGCAAGTGTAACATACGCTAAAAATCAGATTGGGTTTTTTCTTAGTTGTATTTTACCATGATTCTGTGTTACAAAATAATTCTCATGCATGCCTATGCAGTATATAGTATATACTACTACCTTGAACTGGTAGAACCATTCCTGCCCATTTCATTGCGAAATGCATTTCAGATTTCACTCCTCTGGACTTGTGGTAGTACAGAAAGTCTGGATACAGAGAAATAGTAGCAATTAGTTTCTTTATTTAAGTGTTGCAGTTGGATTTGTCAGATCTTTGTTTAAAACCACATCTTTCTTTTCTGATCTTTGTTTAAAATACAGATCAGTGAAACAAAATAAGTTGCTCATTTGAATTTAGAACCCTGAAATGCTCTACAAAGCTTTCCCTTAAAACTGTAAAAGTTAAAACAGTTTTATATTAATTGTCTTTCATCTGACAATGCTAAAGGAACTCTTTGTGAGATATGCTTAGAGGTAGATGCTATAAAAGTTCAAAATACAGAAGATGATTCCTGCAGACAAAGGAGAGACAATTCTGAACATTCTGATGCAGTCTGAAGACTCCTGAAGACTGGATTGCAATTTCTTCCTTTAACCTCTTCTAAAATAAGACTCCAGGAAATGCTGAGAGGCCATCTTTTGCAGGTTTTCATATATAAACACTTAACACATAACTTATTTTTGCTGGTTTAACTATAATTCTTCCAGACAGATTGTATGTTCTGCAGCCTGCTTTCTTTTTTCCCTTCACCCACCCACTTTGTGCTGCTGACGCCTTCTTGGGAATCTTGAGTCAAAACAGCAATAGGAATAACAGTCCTGCGCTGCTGTTTGTACCTTCTCTGCACTGAGGATGCCTGTCTGTCTGGATCAGTCTAGACAGTACAGGGAGGGAAAAATAGGCAGATTGAGGAAGACAGCAGTTGAATGAAGCTGTGGTTTAGTGGTGCTCATGGTGGGTTATGTACAAATTGTCATGCCTTTTAAAATTCTAATCATTGTATATTTGTAAAACTGTTTCTCCTTACTTATCTAACAGGGTGCCTGGGGCTTTCCTGCTATTAAAATCTGACAAGCCAGCAATGTTATGGTAATTTCTGAAACACTGATGTTACCAGGGGCAGCTGGACTTGTGTATTGCAACTTTTAAATTGCAGTAGTCTTGAAACACTAGAAGATCTTCTGCTGTCAGAAGAAATGTTAACATGTCCATTTGACTAGTATTTCACTCATTGAAATGCTCTAAAGCTACATGTTTTGGATGCTGAGGAGTGTCCGTTAGCTAAAGCTGATGCACTTGGTGACCACTTCTAAAGCACAAGCTTGCACTGCAGAACTGAAAGTATGTTTAAGGTTTTAGTGTACTGATTTCTGCAGACTAAAATAAATCTCTAAGCGCATGGATACATAACGTTAATGTGAGTGAATCCTCACTTAAGTTTCTATAATGTGTTTTGTGCAAAAAAATACATGCCATCTGTAGCTACAGTTCTTCCTGATAAATACTTTAAGTGCCTTAGGGGAAACTTTCTTTCCTCTTCAGTCTTCCACCTCTCAACTGCTCAGTTTAAATGAAATATTATTAACAGTTTAATGGTAGGTGTATGAAGTGCTTTAAGTAAGACATACTTTTCAAATGCCTTTAATTTGTTCTAATAGTTCAGTTCTCTGTATACTAAAAATGACGTGAATTTGGGCAAGGAGATAACAAAACAACAAAAGAAAAACCCAACAAAAACCCCACAACTCCCCCAAGAAGAGCCAAAAAAACCATTTTCAGGGCCTGCATCAAAGATAAGAAGTGGGAAACTGGAAACTCTTCTGGAAGGGCTCTACTTTTCACTGTTTACAGTGTGGGTGATGATCTCTGCTATTCCAAGTTGAGACTGTTGCCTTCAAAACTCAGTGATAGAGTTTGGGCCTCAGAAGGTTTTAGTTTGTGCAAGATATTTTGGCATTCCTGTAGTTTTGCTTCTCTTCTCTGGATTCAGTCTTCAGTTCAGCAGTTTCACTCTCTGTACCACATTGATTTTAAATAGTCAGCCTGATTCACAGTCACAGAGAGAAAAGAAATAATGAGAAGTGGCAGTATTTGAACCTTAGAGAAGTTTGGTAGTTGCCGTTTGATCATTAATATAAAAAAATTAAAGCCTTGCTTTGTAGAGCACGTTTTATTAAACTCCTAAGTTGAAATTTTCATATGAAATGAAGTTGGTATTTAAATGCTGGGTTTAATTCCTTCCAACTTAACAAAAAATATTTTACTTTAAGTCGTTCATTGGGGTATTTTAGCATCTGAAGCAATAGTAGCTGTGTAATAAATTCTTCCCCCAAGCAATGCTTTTTTCCTCTCCCTTCCATCATGTTATCTTTTTTAATTGTTTTTTATCCATGGAATCATGGAATGGTTTGAGTTGGAAGTCGATCTAGTTCCAACCCTCTGTCACGTGCAGGGACATCTTCTACTAGAGCAGGTTGCTCCAAGCCCCATCCATCCTGGCCTTGAATACTGCCAGGGATTGGGCAGCCACAGCTTCTCTGAGCAACCTGTGCCAGTGCACAGACAACCCTGTACAATCCTTTCCGTAGTCATGTTGGGCACAGTTAGAAGGTGACTTAACTTAACTTCTACAAATTTAGTTAGAGGTAACTGTGTGGGTGATAATGTTCTAATCAGTTCAATCAGACATTTTTCAACTCGTAAGCCATCTGTTCCTGCAGAAGTATTGGAGATTTATTTTACACTCACCCACACAGTGTGGATTCAGTAGTGGGCAGGTGAATTAGATCATTAGTCTGAACAAAATGACTTAAGCTTCTGCCTAACTTTTTGCATGGTTTCATAGCCTTCATTGGGTTATAGTTTGTAAAATGCAGTGGGTAACACGTTAAATCAATGTTAACAGCCAGTGGTTTTGCCATATAAATATTTACCAATACAGTGATCACTGCTGAGTGGAAAGATGATGATTTATAGTCCTGCTGTAAGCGAATAAAATATTTTATTCCAGATTCTGATTTGATGCATATTTAAGATACATGTTTTTTTGGATCAAAAGCATGACTTGTAAGCATTGTAGAACCAAGGGTGGGTATGGGTAAGAAAGACGAACATTAGGCAGTAGTAAATCAATGTATTTTTGTCTTACTTCAGCAGAGTAGGCCCTCCATCCTCACCTACAGGAGGAGAGAAAGAGGAAAATCCTGCTGTGCTGGCTGAGAACTGCTTCAGGGAGCTACTAGGACGAGCAACCTATGGAAATATGAATAATGCTGTCAGACCAGTTTTTGCGTAAGTTGAAAATTCATGGAAGGTCTTATCTTGAGACTTGCTTTTTATTTCATGCTCTAATTATGTTGTCTTAAATTCCTTCCTCCTTTTCAACCTGAGGGATTATATTCATGTTTCTTCAAGAAATTGCTCTTCTCTTAATCTGAAGTCTTAGTTGCTTGTCAGGTTGAAGATAGTTATGAAGAAACATGGCTCCCATTTTACTGATTTTAGAAGTGCAGTGTAATGATTTGGAGGGATTTGCCTCAGCTGGCCTTTCTTTTGAATGTGGAACTGTTTATTCTAGATATTGACATCCCATAGATAACAGTTGCAGTCAGTGAAGAGACAATCCTTGTAAAATACAAGTAGCACAAGCAAACACTGTGCCTGGGTGAATACATTAAGATTTCTACCTTCTTGCAGTTTTCTTCCTTTTTCAATACTCTGTGAGGAATATCTTTTAAGAGCTCACTTAGTCGTGAACGGCAGATGTGCACACAATAGGGATATTATACACAAATGCACGCAGTACATATTATTGCTGATGTATTAACTATCAAGTCCAATGTTTTTCAGTTCTCTGCTACAGTTGCTTCCTTAAAAAAAATGATGTGAAAAAAGCTACAAACCCTGAGACAACTTAAATCTGCTTCTTTCACCTCTAGCATCTAAAAAGTAGGCATTTTCTCAGGAGAAATCTTTACAGGAAGCTCTAAGCTCAGTGATACAACTTTCAAACCCTGCTGTGTCTTGGTGAGGAGGCGAGCTATGTGCGCCTTCTTGTAGATTTTCAAGATACTCATCTGTTACAGGCACATCTTCTCTTAGGTGGCCTAGTTCTTCCCACAAAGACTTAAGGATTCCATTCCTACACTGAAAGGCTTTCAAGCTTCCAAAAGCCCTTTATTTACTACTGTTAAGTAAGGACAGAGGTGCAAAAAGAAGGTAGGATAGGTATTGAGGGCAGAAAACTGCTATAGCCCCTTGTTTTTCACCCAGAAGCATTAACTGAAAAGAGCTGTGCTAGTATCTTACTTTCTTTGTGTACCTATTATACTAGTCTGATAGGAGTTTAACTGTTGTGAAGTCGAATGCTTTGTTAATAAATCTTCATCCTTTCCTACACATAGAATTTGCATTCCTCCAAAATACATGCCACAAAAGGGAACTGTGTGCTTTGTTTGTGAGCTGAAATCAGTAGATGATGACCACAGTTACTCAGAATAGAGTCTTTGTGATCACCATTTTTGTGTTCCATTTTGAGGAAGAATTGCTAAATAAATTCATCTCTTTACGAATAACTGATATAAAGGTTTAGTATTTTTGAAGAATAAGAGGTGCAGGAAATGCAACTTCCAAGCTGTTTTTCCTAACCAAAAAAGATGTGCTTTATATAATCAGCTTCACATTGTGAATGAGCAGAACTGGTAGAATGGAAGTTTGAGATAGTGAGTCCATTGTTTCCAGTCAAAAAAATTGGCTTAGTTTGTGCACACTTGCTTAGAAAAAAGTTTCTCCTAAGAGTTTTCAACAATTTCACTGTTTTCAAGAAAGCTCTGGAGATAATGAGAAGGCCACTTTATTGCACCGCTAACACTGAGGATGCAGGTTCAGTTCCCCACTTGAAGGCTTCCTTTATCTGGCCTTGGAGTCCCCTTCCAATGCAAACCATTCTTTGACCAGTCCACGTGCAATCGCTTTCGTGCAAAACTGGGAGAACAGTACTACTGCATCATGATTGAGGACTATAAAGACAATTGAAATCTGGAGTCAGTCTCTTGGTGTGGTTTTGGATTGACTTCAATTCTCCTTGCCTTTGGCAGAAATTCTCTATGGTTAGAAGTGTCTGCATCTGGAAAGTCACAAATTTCTATTTTGTAGTGAAATCTGAGAAATCAATCTGGCAAACTGCATAATGAAAGTCAAAAATTCCATATTAATATGAGATGAAAAAAATTTGTAATTTGTGTCAGCAGTCACAAGCTATTTAGACTTACTTAGCATGGATTTGCAATGGTGAATAGATGAGACAGATCCAGGGGATACAGTTAATACAAACAACTTCCCAAGTATAACAAGTTATACCCTATTCATCTCACTGTATTTCCATTCTTGTGAGTTACAAATTATTAGTGCAAAGGTTTTGAATATCAGAAGGCTGGTGTTTATTAATCTTCCAGCAAACATAGTGCATGCGAAGATTATTTCATACATTTCCATACGTGCCTCAGTTCTACTTTCTAATCACCAGTATCAGTTTATCATTTTGTACTTAAGGCTTGCTTGCATGTGTGACAAAGTGAGTTGAATTCAGACTGTTTATGGCTCTCACTTGATAAAGTAGTTATTTGCACCATTGCTTCTGCTGTTCTTTTTAATTTCAGAAACACAGTTGTGCACTTTTGATACATACGTGCAGCAGACCTTAATGGAAAGCAGAGTTTGGCATTTGTTAATCCAGCAATAAAATATTTTGCAATCTCACATAGGTATTTTCTGTTAAAGGAAATGTAGCTGGAAAAAGAAAACCCAGGCAAGATGTGACTTGATTTTTACCTAAACTAAATGCAGCATGCTCAAAATAGCATTAACTGTCTTTTACAAAAGCAAAACTACATTTTGCGTACAATGGCTGCATTCTGATCGGTAAAATGTATCACCTACAATAATTTAATACTCCTTTTCTTAGGAGTAAAATTCCAGTATACAAAGCATGCTGCCTGTTGAGCTACTACACAAAACATTAACCTGCGCTGTCATCTTCCCCCTCCCATCTCCCCATCTGTTCATGTACCTGATGCGCTAATTCTTTGCCTATCTGGAGAAGGAAAACTGTGTGTCTTGTTTTGAGAAGAAAAAGCCAAACTTGACGCAAGATGTATAATTTACCCAATAATCTTGACCATAACCTGCCTGAGTGAATCTTTGGGGCAGATAAAGAGGTAACAGAGAACACGTGCTACCATGAAAGATTAAAGGTTCAGCTGCAATCAGGAGAAGCCAGTGGAGAGTATAACTTTGTGTTTGGTGAGGCAAAAATAAAGTAGTTTAGCTAAAATAAGCTGTCATCCACAAGTGATGGGCTGTACTGGAATGATATTATGGAGAAAGAAGATATGAACAAATATATGATGAACCACTACGCCTTGAAGGATTTAAAGAGGTAATTTTGTTTGTCTTTCTACCCCAAGGCAGTATTAAATGTACCTGTGTGTTTGGCATGTGCACAGGAAAGGCGGCTATCCCCAACAGGTAGTCCAGTTTGATGTTTAGTAATGCAAATATGCTGTTACCTTGGCAGACAGACATCTTTAATATTCCTGAAAATATTTCCTGTAGGGTTTTCTATTTAAAGCTATGTACTGTGTCAAAAATGGCTGTATTTCTTTTAAGCTCTGAGATGGACTGCAGCATAATTTAGGGCACACTGGAGGGTGGCTTTATGCCAGCTGGTTTAATCAACCTTGAAGGAGATCTGTGTGCTCAACTAAGTCACTAGGCTGGTAGCAGCTGGCCAGTCAGGTAATTGAGACCTTCAGATTCTAACCAAAGTACGTCAGAGCATCCAGTCAGTCCTCCTGCATTCAGGGTAGTGGCTGCTTTCACGTGTATGCTCTCGGATTTGTTACTTGGAGCATCTTTATATGTTTACTCTGCTCTCTGAGAAAAGGCAGACCAGTAGTGATTCTGTAACTGAGATTCCTATTTAGAAAGACAAATTTGGTTTCTGTAAGGAAGTTTTGGATTGATTTTGTTTGGTTCTGGTTTTGCTTTTTATTTGTGGGTGTGTTTGGTTTCTGTTTGAGCGGGGGGGGGGGGGAAGGCAAGTTTAAACAAAAAAAAAAAAAATAAAAGCAAACAAAAAAAAATTTTTAAAAAAACAAAATTTAAAAGTT
>JAOEHY010008522.1:0-13736 GCA_025447955.1 Psilopsiagon aurifrons | reverse complement strand
CCCCCCGGGAAGGTTGAACCTAAATCATACTAATTAAAGGCTTTCAAAATCACTTTTTTCAGACTCCAAGATTTAAACGTGCATTGATTTTTGACATGCTTTTCTAGTTACTCAGTTCTTTTTGGAAGATTTTATGTCTGCCCTATTCATAGCTTTCAGCAGAGTGCTTAAGCAGAATGTCTCTGCTTGAAACTGACAGTGTTCCATTGGTGACTCCTATCCCATTTAGAGAGAAACTGATGCTTTTATCATTCTGATTCTGTTTGGATAATTCTTACAGAAAGTGCTGAAATGCTTCAGAGTGATGAAGGAGTATATACACAAAGAGTAGCTCTTTTTTTGTGTTTCCGTATATATTATTCATGAACACACTGTGAAAATGAAAGTAATTCTTAGAGTCTCCATTCTGGATTTAACTTTCAGCAATAATTATTTTGTAGCTCCTGATTCAAAACAAATTATCTTATTTAGAGTTTGTCAAGGTATGATAACCATCTTCTTCAGTGTTTCTCTTTCTTCCAAATGATGTCCCAGCCATTTTTATGCATACACTTTGTATGGAAACAGTATATTCTTAACTGTGTGTCTTTGGTATAACTAGTTCCTTAAATTCCCGAAACTGGAAGATCGGGAATTTGTGTTACAGCAGAATGTTTTGTGACCACATCCTAAACCTAAACTTCAGAAATGCTTTTCTGAAGTTGTAGTTTTCTTACCTAGTAAAGTTATTGTTTAGAAGCTTTATGTAAGGAAATAATCAATTTGAGGTGAATTTGGGGAAAACTGTAAGTTGACATTTATTATATCCGTGGAATATCACTATTTCAGGTCCCTTAATTTTTGGTTACAGGCATTTAGACCATCACAGACTATGGGATCCCAATGAATTTGCTGTTTCCTGCTTCAAAATCATCATGTATTCTATACAGGTAGGATTTTCTCTTGGGACTTTTTTATCTCATGTACATGTTTTGAGCAGATGAGATGGGTTTAAATGCTACCTCACCACAATAGTGATAGACAGTAGATGAAGTAACGATGCCTTTCCATAACTTCTTAGCTTTATTCTTAATTAAAACTGTTCAAATGTTAATCTAATAGTGGTTTGTGATGAAAAATTACCTGATTTGCTTTCAATTACTGTACATTTGTGGAAGTAAAAAGATATTAAGGAATTCTCAATGAAAGGTAGTGCGGAAGTCCTTCAGCCAGCTCAGAACAAGGAGATGGATAGTCATACTGACCTGACATTGTGCTTGATAAGTAAATCCCTCTTAAGGTAGTCATTTCTCATGCCAATAAAGCTGTACTGCTATTGCCATCCAAGAGTCCATCTTCAAGTGGAACTGGACTGTGCTAATTGATTTTTACTAGTGGGCAACCTCTGTTGTCTGTTGTAGACATGATCAAAGTCTGCTTCTTGGCTTGGATCAAGCACAGACACCCAAAAGATAAAGTTGTGGAATTGCAGGTTTGTGGAAGACATCTGAGTTTGCTCAGTATTTATATCAATGGCACTTTTTCATAAGAGCAGCTGAAGGCCCTGGACTGTAGTTGGCTGAATGAAGTACTGCTTCAGGCCTCTTCTGTTCTTGTTAGGTGTTCCTGAATGTTTTAATTCTGTAAGCCTTTGTACTGAAAAAGTTGTCTGAATGGCTTCATCAGTCATGGTAGGTTCTAAAATCCAGCTTTAATCATGAATTGATTGAAATCTAGATACATTTCTAAGTAAGAATGTTACGGAATAGCAATGTGGTTGTGACTGTAGCTGAATGGTGTATGAGTTTATTCTTACTAAAGTCACAGATTAAGCCTTTCTTTCTATTTGTTTGGGTTTTAATAGGCACAGTATTCCCATCATGTAATACAAGAAATTCTGGGACACCTTGATGTTCGTAAAAGAGATTCGCCACGAGTTCGTGCTGGCATTATTCAGGTTCTTTTGGAAGCAGTTGCAATAGCAGCCAAAGGATCAATAGGTAAGTTGTCTTCTATTAAAGGCATCAGGTCAAAGGATAGATTGGAAGGGTGGTACTTATTTTTGCTTTGTTTTCAGACTGAATGAAAGCATGTATTTTGAGAAGGTTTTTTGTCTTACTTGGTTTACAATTCCTCAAATGTATTTACTTGGTTGTTTCACTGTTTCATAATCCTTTGCATTGAAAAATGAGTAGATGCATTTTTACAGCCTTGTGAAAAGCAGAAACTCCTGTTTGGTAAGAATTCACAAAGTCAGTTGTGTGTGACTCTACGAAATGTCAGTAGCACTGTCACTTTGTGATACAGCTGCTGTGAGATGAGTGGTAAGAAGGGGGTCAAGTAGAATGATCTTTGTGCAGTTTTACTTTTGTAATTGTAGAGCAGCTGATAAGGTGAATTGTGTCTTTTAAGGCAGCATAGTCCTTAAAAATAGTTATGAAGGTGGGTACACGTGTGCTCTGCTGTTGTTTTTCCTTGGTCTCTTACTGAAACATTATTGCTTTGCTTCATTAGTCTGAGCCTGTTCTTTCTCTTAGTACAAGATCCACTTGCACGCACAGACTGTCAAGAGTTGTGATCAGAGGGCTGGAGCACCTCTTCTGTGAACACAGGCAGACAGAGCTAGGTTTGTTCAGCCTGGAAGGAGAGAAGGCTCTGGGGAGACCTTAGAGCAGTTTCCAGTGCCTAAAGGGGCCTACAGAAATGCTGGAGAGGGGATTTTTATAAGGGCATGTACTGTTAGGATAAGGAGGAATGGCTTTAAACTGACAGAGGGTAGATTTAGATTCGACATTAGGAAGAAATTCTTTACTGTGAGGGTGGTGAGGTGCTCTCATAGGTTGCCCAGAAAAGTTGTGGCTGCCCCATCCCTGGCAGTGTTCAAGGACAGGTTGCATGGGGCTTGGAGCAAGCTAGTCTAGTGGAAGGTATCCCTGCTGATGTCAGGGGATTGCAACTGGATGAGCTTTAAGGTCCCTTCCAACCCAAACATTTCTATGATTCTGACTTGTGAAGTCTTTTGCTATATTAATAAAAGAGCTCAGTATTTGATCCAATACATAGAACTGAATTTCAGTAGCATATTTTGAAATACCAGCAGTTTAACATAGTATTGATGCTTAATTTCAGCAACAACTCATATTTTCTATGTAAAACTTGCCATGGTGGGTTGCCTTCAGCCAACAGACATTTGCTTCCCTTTCCCACAGAACAGGTACAAAGAAGGTCAGAAGTCTCATGGATCAAGAGAAAGACAATTCAATGGGTGAAGCAAAAGCTGCATCCACAAAGAAAGCAAAGGAATTTATTCAGTACTTCCTAGTGATAGGCAGATATTTAGCTGCTTCCTGGAAAGCAGGGCCTCAGCTTGCAGAACAGTTACTTTGGAAGACAAATGCCATATGAACAAATGTCCCCCAATTCCTCCTCCTTTCTTTGAGCTCTTCTGAGCGTGATGTTGCGTGGTATGGAATAGGTGCTTGGTCAGTTTGAGTGAGCTGGCCTATCTGTGTTTCCTCCCAGTTTCTTACACACCTCAGCCTACTATGTAGAGATAGAATGGGAAAAATAAAAAGCCTTGACACTTGCTAGCACTACTCAGCAACAGCCAAAACACTGGTGTGTTGTCAGCAATATTTTAGTCACGAACCCAAAGCACAGTACCACTCAGGCTGCGAGGAAGAAAGTTAGCTTCATCCTGGCCAGACTCACTACTTGATAATAATGGATTATGCATATACACCTGATTGCATTTCCTGATTCCAAATGAATTTCTCAAATATCAAGGTGTAGGTACACTTCAAAAGCTTATCCCGGGGCCATATCCATCAGACAGTGAATTTCATTTGTTCTTTTCAGCTTAATCTGGTTTGTCCTGAAAAGGGATTGAAAAGATTGATTTTTATTTTCTTGAGGCGTCTTTCCCTTGACAGCTGCAATCATTGCTGTATGTTGTTTTTTTCCAGGCCCAACAGTTCTGGAGGTTTTTAACACCTTGTTGAAGCACTTACGCATCAGCGTTGACTTTGAGCTGGGTGATAGGCGCAGTTCAGCAGGAAGTGCCACTTTCAGCACAAGCTCCAAGGAGAGTGATGAGAGGATTGTCCAAAATGCTATTATCCAAACAATTGGTGAGTGATGACAGTAATATGGGTTCACATAAAATTCCTCCCCTTCTGCATCATCCCCAATGAAATGGTATTAAACCAGCTTGAATAAGAAAGGAATAATGGTGAGTATGGTATTTCTGGTTTTATTTACCTCTAAATCTCAGGCATACTTTGTGTATTTGACTTCTGAAAGACTGTTTTTTTGATTCTTAACAGAGCAGATAGCCAAGATGCTCAATGAAAATTAAAAATGCTTGTGGACTTACAATACATTTGTTGGTTATATTATTACATAGCACTTGAAATATAGCCATCATTCTGTCTCAGAGGTACAGAACTAATATTAGTTCTTTTATGAAAATCATATTGCAAGCAGTCTCACAGTAATATATTTGAGTAGGTACTACTTGAAAAAACAATGTTAAACATAGTGGCAACAATGACACCTAATGGCTGGTTGTGCTACCACTTTACTGAAGTATGTCTTAACATAAAACTAAAAATAAGAGCAACAGTTTCTGTAAATGATTTCAGTAAAATTGCCTGTCCCCTTTTTTCAGATTTTCTCTTGATGGTAGTGGTATTATATATTGCAGTACATTTACGGTGTGTATTCCTTTACTTAAAGAGCAAGGGGGAGTGGAAATTCCATGTTGTTCACTAATCTGTACCTTTGCTTATGCCATGAAGCTTTCTGCAGCCAGTAGCAAGTATATAGTAGGTTATTTCTCACCATTATGATAAAACTCTTAAGTTGCAATGTTAACATCTCACCTCCCAAAAAATCCCCCAAAGCTCACAACCCAACCTTTTGAAGTAAAGCTTCTTTCTGTCAAAGTGACATTTATTACTGCACAGTGATAGAATAAAAAGGATATTTCAAGTTGGAAGGGACCCATCGGGATCATCAAGTCCAACTCCCTGCTTCTCTCAGCACTACCTAAAACTAAACCATATGACTAAAAGCATCGTCCAGACGCTCCAAACTCTGACAGGCTTGGTGCTGTGACCATGTCCCTGGGGAGCTTGTTCCAGTGATTGACCACTCTCTCTTTTTGTGAAGACCCTTTTCCTAGTGTCCCATCTGAATTTTCCCGATGCAGCTTTCCCAATTCCTTGTTTCCTGTCTCTGGTCACCAGAGAAAGGAGATCAGCCACTTCCCTCCACAGCCACATGAAGAAGGGGTAGGCTGTGATGAAGGCACCCATCAGCCTTCTCTTCTCCAAGCTGAACAAGTGACCTCAGCTGCTCCTCCTAAGTCTTGCCCTCTGGCCTTTCACCATCTTGGTGGGTCCTCTGGACACACTCTACTAGTTCGATGTCCTTATTTCGAGGCGCCCAAAACTGCACACAGTACTTGAGGTGAGGCCACACCATCATGGTGAAGTGTGGGACAGTCACCTCCCTCAGCTAGCTGCGATGCTGTGCTTGATAACACCTGAGGGCACAGTCCTTTTGGCTGCTGGTGCACAGTTGACTTACATTCAACTTGACATCAACCCAAACCCCCTAAACCAAAGCATAGTTTCATTCTTCATCTGTTTTGATCTTGTTAATGTATTTTTTGTATTTATAAGGCTTTTCTTATAAAGAGAAGGACCCTGTATCTCTTTTATGTGTGATTATATTGCATTTTTTATTTAGGATTTTTTGGAAGCAATCTCCCAGATTACCAGAGATCAGAGATTATGATGTTCATTATGGGAAAAGTACCTGTTTTTGGGGCAACGTCACAATCACTGGATACCAGTCACCTGGGGTTTGTATATCCTGCATTTTTTCATTTCTAATTAAAAATTTAGATTTTAAAATCCTGATCAATTAAGAAGTGAAAACATTAAGAAAAGTGAAATGCAAATTCTCTCTCATTCAGTGCTGTATTAAATACTGTGCAGAATCAAGAGAAGCACAGGGTCAGCAGTATGAAATTAATACTCAGATGTGTTAACTGATAGAAAATACCTGATTGGAGTGGAACTTATCTTGCACTGAAACATTTCTTCTGTCCATGTCTGAAATTGCCTACTTAATGGTGATTAATTCCATAACTTCACGTGTATTTTATGAATGAGGGAAGTTGAGCTATGACTAAATTTTTTCAAATAGCTGTATGAGGTACAGATATTTTTTTTTGGGGGGGGGGGGGTCTTCATTCTGTACAAGCTGACTTCAGATTAAGAAATAAATGCAGAAATTCCAATGAATTTGGTTTGGTTTAGATTTTTCAGATTTAATAAGAAATGAAGGCACAGGTGGGCAGACTTCCCTTGTAAACCGATAATTAAAAGCTGCCATGTGCTGAAGTAACATTTTTCCCTGTATCATTATGTTTAAAAGATTGCTTTTGGCTGGTATTGGGAAAGTCACTGGAAAGATTGTAGGTGTTCTTTCCAGGTATGCCTGGACACTTTGTACCACATATGTCTGATCCCCTGTGATCCCAAGTAGGAAGTCAGAATCATTTTCCTGGTTTCTTAGTGGCTTTTGACACAGTATTGTGTCCCTGCAGTATGGGACAGTATTCCAAGACAGAGATTGTCTGTGCCAGGCAGTTTCCTCTCATTGAGAAGTTATCTGGAATATGAATCTATTTACAGTTCTGCACTTGGGTTACGAGTTGGGGTGAGGGGCTTGGGGTTGTTTTGAACTGTGCAATTTTCATTCATGGGATTCTGTGTAAACATGACTGTTGTGCAGTGCACGTGTGTCATCGTGAACAAAGGAGGCTTTTTGACTGCTGACAAAATCTTGCATTACTTACCTGAAAATTTGGTCTCTGCTACACAAGATGTGAATGATGCTGCCAGTGGGATGTAGCCAGGATTAGAGCCCATGAAGGTGGAAGTTTCCACTGTTGTGTAGGGCCAACTTTTGTGAAGAGGCTGCTCTTCCCTTATGCTATTTGGTGGGCAAAAGTGTTTGTACCTTGTCTGCTTTCTTGGCAGAGTCTCCTTAAATGTCTCTTTACAAGAGAAAATGTTGGGTACTGCAGCTGTGGAGGAATAACCCCAAGTGCCAGTACAGGTTGGGGGCTGACTTCTACTGGAGAGTAGTCCAGCTGAGAAGGAGGACGTGGGAGTGCTGGTAGATGGATGATATGTTGACCATGAGCCAGCAGTGTTCCCTTGTGGCCAGGAGGGGCAGTAGTATCCTGGGGTGGATTAGGGAGAGTGTGGCTAGCAGCTCAAGGGGGGTGGTCTTTTCCTTTTACTCAGTCCTACTGAGGCCACGTCTGGAGCACTGTGTCCAGTTCTGGGCATCTCAGTACAAGACAGACAAGGAGCTACTGGAGAGGGTCCAGTGGAGGCCACAAGGATGATCAGGGATCGGCCACATCTCTTTGATGAGAGATTGCAGGACTGGGCCTGTTTAGTCTAGAGAAGAGCAGACTGAGAGGAGGTCTCATTAATGCATATAAATATCTCTGGGGCAGGTGCCAGGGTGATGGTGCCAGACTCTTTACAGTGGTGCCCAGCAACAGGACAAAAAGCAGTGGCCATAAGCTAAAACACAAGAAGTATCATCTCAACATGAGGAAGAACTTTTTTGTTGAAGGTGGCAGAGCACTGAAACTGGCACGGAAACAGGCAGAGACCCGGAACTGGAACTGCCTACGGGAGGTTGTGGAGTCTCCCTCTCTGAAGACATTCAAAACCCCCCCTGGGCATGTTCCTATGTAACCTGCTCTAGGTCTCTTCCAAGCCTAATAATTCCATGATTCTGTAAGTGGAGCAATTTATTCCAAGTGCTCTTTTATTGTAAAAACTTGTATGAACAGTGCATGTTTGACTATATACCAGTAGGTATTTAACTTCTAGTACCAGCAGATGGAAGATAACAGCAAATGAAGAACAGGTTAAATGGTATTCCATGTACCTGCCTATGAGCTGAGGGTTCTTTCAGGTTTTTGGCTGATTTTTGCTGGTAGCTTTTTCTCAGTCTCATAGTTTAGGGTTCTGATTTGAAGAAGTGTCCTGGTGTCTTAAAAGACTCCATTACGTTTTAGTTCAGAAGAAATTCTTAGTGCTTGATGCTCATGAATATTAAGTCAAGCATGTAGTGGTTGAACATTTCAGATGCAAAGAGATTTCTGAATGAAACATGAAGATTTAGGTCTGCTTCCCATATATAATTTAGTCTTTTCAGTTGCATGTGCTTCTCTTTTACGCCTTCTATAAATGTTCCTTTGAAAAATATTAGTTATTACATCTCATTTGGAGATACTTATTTGTGGTCAAGCAGCATCTCTTCCAAGACTGTTGTATTCACTTGTGAAAACTGCAGTTGTTAGAATGATGTCTGTAGTATAATAATACTTTGAAGATACATAAAGGAGCTAATTTTCATCTTTTTTTCCAATTGCAGAGATTTGGGAACCAGGCGGATTCAAATTATGCTGTTGAGATCTTTACTTATGGTAAGCCTTCTGTGTTCAGTATAATATAAGCACACAGTGTTTCACTTTATACATTTACACATGTAAGTTCAGCATTAGAACTCTGTAGTATGAAGTTAAACATATATTCATATTACATAGATCTGGGTTTTCTACCAGGTGAAATTGTGACAGCGTTTTCCCAACTTACATTACAAGCAGCTCAAGAAATTTTCCTCCATCTCTTTGTGGATTAGTGAATATCAGTTATATTTGGATCTGCAGATCCAAATGAACATCGCAGCGTAGGCTGAGTTGACTAGTTCTGACAGCAGTGCTGGCAACATCAAAGTGAAATTAACTTTTGTCTGACACCAGAAAAGCTGTAATTAGCAGAATGACTAATATTTTAAAAGCCATAGGGATGGATGCCTATCTCCAAGCCGTAGAGCCCCAGGCATCATGATTCTTTCCTTCCTAGTATTTCCTAAGTTTCTTTGAAGCTCTGATTAAATGTTTTATCACAAATATGTTTTTCAGCTGTAAACCTTCAAAGAGTATTTTTGGAAATACATCCTGATGGCAGGAAACAGAAGTGGGTAGTAAAGGAGGCTCTTGCATGTAGAATCCTGACCTATTTCATTGCAGAAACTGAAAACTGTTCTGTGACTGAAGTAGAGAAGATAACATAAAGAATGATTTTATGACTAAAGCAAAAGAATGCATTCCTGGAGAATGAGTTTCTGCCCCTGCTTTGATATTAAACTTGTGTGTGTTGTTAGGCAAATCAGTTAAACTCTTCTTGCTTGTCAAAATATGAAATGCTAGATTCTGGTGGACAGAAGAGCTAAGCATTCACAATTTAAGGGTAGAAAGCATGTTAAAATTTAAGGGTAGTTACAATTTAAGGATAGAAAGCATGTTAAAAAGGACCTCAGGAGCCCATTTTTCACATTGTCTTCATTAAAGATAGACTCAGCTATGCCTAAACTGTTCCTGACAATACTCATCTCACCAATCTTAAAAATTTCCATTGAAGTCAGTTCTAATTATTTGGCATGCTGCAGAGCCTGTAAGTGTGCTTTAAGGGATTCAAATTGTGCATGTGGAAATAATTTAACATTTTTAACACTGAATTTTCATTTCGAGCCTCTTTCAGAATATGCAAGTCGAATCCCATCATGGCCCAGAAATGTGAAAATGAATGTTTTGGTTCTTGATAAATTACTCAACATTGATAAATACTGGGGAAAAAATGTGGGAGGGAATCTGTGTTCAGAGCAAAGCTTTTGTTGTAGTGTATGAGGTTTAGTCTGCACATAGTAAAGAACTTGAAACTGCTGAACCTTTCCTCTTCTGTGTACTGAACTGAGCATTGTACATCATGTATTCTTTACAAAAGATAACCTAATTAGTCTGTTGTCATGCATACACACAGGCAGACAATTTCATGGTCTGTAGGCAATTAAAATCTGGCACTTCATTAAAAGTATTCACTTTCATTTGCAGCCTTCCAGCTTGTAATATTAGTAATTTTCCATTTTCAAAGTGATTTATTAGATACCTTCATGTACTCTCATGTTCCTCTGCCAACCAGTTTCCTTTCAATAATTCAGTTTTGCTGTAGGAAGAGTGCTTGTTCACATATTGTGGTTTAACCTCAGCAAGCAGCAAAGTACCACCCAGTCACTTGCCCACTCTTCCCCAGTGGGATGGAGAGAATTTGAAGGGTAAAAGTGAGAAAAGTAGGTTGAGATTGAGACAGTTTAGTGAGTAAAAAAAGAAAACAAAAGAAAAGCCAAGGAAAAGGTGATAAAAAATAAGCCAAAACCAAACAAAATCTCAGTTAAACCCCAGTTGCTCACCACCAGCCAACTAATACACAGCCAGTCCCTGATCACTGGCAGCCCTTGCAAACTCCCCTGTTTTAATGGGATGGTCTTAGAACGTCCCCTGGGTCATTTGGGTTCAGCTGTCCTGGCTCTGTCTGCTCTCAACTCCCTGTGCACCTCCAGCCTGCTTGCTGGTGGGGTGGGGTAAGGAGCAGAAAAGGCCTTGGTTCTGTGTAACCACTTCTCAGCAGTAAGTAGAACAACCCTGTGTTTTAGTGATCCCTGTCCCTATAAAACAGCCACTAAAACAGCACTCTTTCGGCCACAAATCCGGAATACAGCATCATATGAGCTCTTTTTTTGAAGAAAATAAGCTATTCCATCCAAAATCAGTCCAACACAGTTCACAAGTAAAAGCTGTAATGGTAAGGAATATGCATAATGAAGATAAATTATGCATAGTCTTAGAAAAAAATATGTTTGCTTTTATTACAGTTAAATTCTGAATAATTTTGCTCCCCTAATCCCCAATAGTTGATGCTTCTCCATTTCTCAATCCTGTTTTTTCTGAGATGGCGATGTTCTTCTAACTTCTATTTTAAGAGAGCAAATTTTGAACATTCCTGGCTGCTGTAAATGTTTAGCTGATCAATATTTAAATTCTCACATAGAGGTTAATTTTTCCATATGTACCTACGGAGCTTGATTTAAATAAAAGTAATCAAATAAGGGAAGTCAGCAGCAGTATCAATGTAAAAAAAAAAAAAAAGAGGAAAAAAGCCATGGTACCAGATTTCTAAGAAGGTGATGTTTGCTGCTTGCTGTCTTATTTGCAATGAAGTAATATCCATAAATGTTTAAGATGTGCAAATAGGCACTGATTTTCTTCACATCAGCATACTCTATGCATGAGCAGCTCAGTGCCTGAAATGGAAGAGTCCTCATTTCATGCCCTGCAGCTTTTCAGAAGAATTTTGTGATACCTTTATTTTTTTCTTTTGGGTGTGTTGGTGGAGGAAGGATCCTGCAAAATAAACTTCAAAAGAGATGAGGAAGTTCATTTGACAGTGGGCTCTTCCAAATTAGTGGTGAGGTTAGGAATTTTCAAAACTAATGCAACACTTCAGTTTGAGTCCACCTGTCAGATGCCAAAGCGAGCCCACTGAGAACTGGTAGCTGCAAGAAATTCTTACCCACAGTAACTTCCGCCATTGAACAGGTGACTTCAGGATACAAAGCAACAACGATAACTAATGCACTTCCTCCCCCGTTCCTGGACCCGTTGCTGTCTCCTTCACTCATGGAAGACTCCGAACTAAGACAGCTGGTTTTGGAAATACTGCATAACCTCATTGATCGGCATGACAACAGAGCAAAGCTCAGAGGGATAAGGTAGTTCTTTTTGTTTGCTTTGGCCTACTTGAAATTCTAGTTTAATATCTGAATGATAAATGGATTTTTAAATGTTTTTCCTCATATGAAATGTTAATGTACTGTTTTGATAAGTGCACAGTGCTCAGTGTCATTTATTGATAGCAGGAGTTTTGCGGGTAAGCCTCAGTGCACGATATATTTAAGGACTATTCCATATATCTCTGGTTTAACTATGGAAGACAGTACATAGTATTTTATAGACAAGAAAAAATATGTGATTGTCATAATTCTGTTTATGGTTCTCCCTCTTCAACTGAAATTTGAATGTCATTGTTAAACATGGATATGATTAAAATGGAAATTGCTTCAGGATTTGTTTGAATAGTTGATGTATTTCACATCCTTTTCAACTTCTTTATGCTAAACTGACATTTTTGTTTCCTTTGTAGAATAATACCAGATGTTTCTGATCTAAAGATAAAACGAGACAAAATCTCAAGGCAGGATGTGAGCTTCATGAAAAAGGTAATAGAATGAAAACGTTAACTTTTCTATCTGGAAAGAAGATAAAAGTAACTGAGGCAGATGCTTTGCTTTTCTTCTGCAACTGTGCTTTTGCAACAAGTTGCAAAGATCAGTATCGGCTGATTTTAATTCTAATTGCAGTGATTTTGATCTTGAAGTGCTCTAGAGATTTGAGATGTTATTCCATGGAATGAAATTGACATTTGTCTTCAGCGAAAACCCTGGCATGCATGAAATTAGAACAGCGTGTATCTAAGCCGTGATTCTGAAAAGACCATCCCTGTGCATTTCATTTATGCTCAGTGGTAGTTTTTAATTCGTATGGCTTTTATTTTGCTGAATTTTCAAATTTTTTTTAATTTTAAATTCTTTTTTAAAAGCCTTAGTAGAGGGACTTGGATCTTATGTGTTAGGTAAAGATGTCAAAGAAAGTTAACTTTGAAGAAAAAAGGCACCTCCTCACAAGATTTGTTTTGCCCTAAAAGAAAGGGTATATATTTTTTTAGATGATGCTTATGCAGAGTGAAATTACTTCTTTGCAATATACCCCCTATTCTCAGTGTGTGGATAAATGCGTATAATTAATGTTCTCTTTCGTTCCTGTCTGTGGTTTATCTGCATAGGGATGTTTGTAAACAAAAAAGATACAAAGTACTGAAGTCATCTCAGGCAGGCTTTACAGTGCTTATCACTGTTATCTGCTTGAGAAAATACATTCATTTCTTACAGCTATGCCATGCTGCTTTGCTTTTGTTTGCTATTAGCTGTGAAAGAAGAAATGTGTGTCTTCAGGGTGCTGACTTAATATTCTAATTATAAATATCAGAAGAATTGCAGTTCAACTTGTTCAGAGGCAAAAATGCTAACTAGAGATGCTCACCTTTCAAGTAGCATTGCAAGATAAATGTTCTTGCTAGGTCAGCACAATTGGTGTTCCTTGCAGTGTATTTACACCTGGTTTGATAAATACTGGAATAATACATATGGAATACTCCAACACTGACAATTATTATTAAGTGTCTTTGTAAAAAATCAATATAATGTTAATTCATCAATTAATATCTAGCATTTCAAGCAGTTTGGCTAAGTTGTATTTGCTGATTTTTGCCAGATGAAAATTTAACCGTCTGACTAAATATTTGACTTGTTAACACTCATCAGAAGAGAGGGCAGGAGAGGAAAAGTGATTCTTAGCACGTCAAGAAAAGATTATAGTCTTCTAAAAAGTGTATTAACACTCAGGAATGCAGTCAATCATTGTAATTATCGATGTGATACTGTTCAAGTGTGTATCATAAACCTAATGTTACTGTACCTAGGGTAGATGTATATGTTAGCAGCCTACTCTTCCTACGTTCTTTGCATAATCAAAGGAGAGGGGTGAAACATCTCCAGACGTCCATGAAGATCTGAATAGGATGAGGAAGTTGGGGCTGTTCAGCCTGGAGAGGAGAAGGCTGCGTCGAGACCTCAGAGCAGCCTTCCAGTATCTGAAGGGGGCCTATAGGGATGCTGGGGAGGGACTCTTCATTAGGGACTGT